>JARHVA010006047.1:102500-232500 GCA_037957365.1 Torreya grandis | reverse complement strand
TATTGATCATTAGTAGTCAATGGAGTAAGGGGGAGCTAGATTATTCACTCTGTCAGAATCAAGAAGGCTTAGAATAGAGGAGGTTTTTATATGTTATATGGTGGTGAATTTGAAAATACTCAAGTTGATGTTGGTTGATACTTGTGTATGTTGCATAAAAAATAAAATCATGCAAAATGTCTTTGAGTTTTGAATATGACAAGTTATATATATAATGGAGTTAGGAGGAGCTAACTTAGATAGATTGAATGGCTTGAGGAGCTATGCATAATGTGAAAAGGAGCATGTGTGAGATGCTTCAGTCATGATCTAAAGATAAGGTGTTATCTTCTATAGATATTAACTCAAACAGGTTGAGATGATGACTTGAACAAACTAAGTCAGGTGATTAGATAGTGTATTAAATGCTTATACATAAACAAAGTGGGAGATTTGTAATTGGTCAGGTCCTAGGATTAGAGGAATATGTATGGATGCCTAAAGATGATAAAGTGATGTAATGAGACAAAATTTGGTAGTGATAGCTCCTACATCACATCACTAGATTCTAGTGATAGAGCATAAGTCCAAAGGAAGGATCATAAATGCCTTGTTTATCCTTAGAAGAAGAGAAAGGCAACTCATGTATATATCTTTTAAAAATTTATAATGAGTTGATGGTTTCAAGTTATTGGAAAAAATACTTTATCTAATAAATGGGGAGAACACTTTAGAAAAATAGTGAGGAGTTTCTTTGCCACTAATGTCAAAAGAGGAGAAAAATGGCAAATGCTTTTTGTAAAAGGTTGGAGAATAAGTGAAAATGCTCTCTATAATTGTTTAAAAGAGTAGAGAAAGTGTCCAAGATGAGTTTATTCAAATATACAATTGCCTAAGGGGGAGCAAGTTTGGTATGAAAAACTTCAGTTCATACTCATCAAAAGCCAATGAAAGTAATGCTAGAGAAGGATACAATTATTAAAAGATTAGAACATTAAGTTTGCATCAGATCATTTAGTTTTCCATCAATGCCAAAGGGGGATATTTTTGGAAATATGGTTTTCATTGATGTCAAAAGGATCAAGCATGATTGATAAAGAAAATATCATGTTTCACATTTGTACTATGTAAAGTTGTCAAGATTATATAGAGACCATTTATGGATGTTTAAAGTAAAACAAATACAATATCCATTATGAGTTTTTTAATGTACATTCTAGAAATATGGTTTATAGGTTTAGAAAAGGAATGTTCTTATAATTTATATATTTATCTCTTAACATTATAATGTTTTATAGTAAAATCTTAAGGGTTTAGCCATGGAATCAACAAGAAAAATTCTATTTTAATGTTGACTTGGTATAGCCAGGAACTAATAACTTAATTCCATATTTCATTAAGAAATTAACCCTTTAACCTAGAAATTACCAGATCTAAGCAATGACCAAAGGAATTTATATTTTCCTAACTCTAAGACTTTATATTATGTATAAGCTTGATCAATATCTATTGCTTCATCATACACAAATGATCCAATGAAGTGAAACAAAGTCATATTGTCAAAGTCTCCTCTAAGTAAACATACTAGTGATAAGTGTAACATTCGTAGATCCTATCAGATAGAGACCCAATAATCATAAGCTTGATAGATTTAATGATCAAGATTATCAAAATATCTAAAAATGAGTGGGTGATTATGTGAAAGAGATCCAACAAAGTGAATGGACTCAAATTCTATAAAATGCTCTATGTTTATCAACATAGTGATGAGTTAAAGATCGAACAAGTATGAGAATATAGATAGAGAAAAAGTGATCCAAAGATGAAGGAAGTAGCGAGATGAGGTCAAAGTATTGAATTTTAAAAACCAATTAAAGGTAAATTTCATGCAAGTTCAAAGATATAATGATGCATGGGAGCTAGGATCTAGAGATTGATGGATGTATTTTGAAGAGTGGAAAATTAAATTTCATCAATGTACATACATCTAATGGATCAAGAGAGCTTGGATATGGCACAAATAAAGAGATCAAAGGCCAATATTTAAAGTGTTTAAATTCCAATAGTCAAGTGGAGAAACATGTAGGAAATATGCAATTCATGACACAAACAAGGACATTGATCATGGTGGTTGATAAAATTGTGTAACAAGGCATGTGCATCATAACCAAAACCTGAGATTTGGTAAATATAGTAATAAGATAAAGATTCTTAGTGGTGGAGCTTGAATTATAGACACCAAAAAATAATAGAGGTGTGATGTGTTACAATTTGAGTGTGAACACAAAGAAGAAGCAAACCTTAGATTAAATTCTTATATATACAACATCTAGGATATAATTTATATGATTGGAATTATGTTAAATGAAATGTATAGACACAAAATTAGAAGTGTAGAGAATATGATTTGATGTTAAAGAGTCTCAAACATAGATATATAGAGACATAGAGATAATGACACAGTGAGATGATGTGTGTGGAATAAATATATATCCAAACATAAAGAGAAATGGATAGAGAGGAAGAAGTCACAAAGAATATGTGCATAGTATGAGCATGTTATAGATTGGACTTGTAATAGAGAATAAAGTTTGATTCATTTATGAATCAATGTTGTAATATATAGTTGTAGCTCCATAGATCTTATTGGTTGGTGCCATCAGAATAGCTAAGTTGGTGCTCAGTCAAGAGATTGGTGTCTCCTTAGGATTGGTGTCCTTAAATGAAACTAGTGAGGTTTTGTTAGTGAGGATTGTAACCAGTGAGGTTTTACCAAGTGAGGAATTAACTATGAGGCTAGATTAAAATAGTAGATTATATCATCTATTTGCACCATGGTTTTCCCCTTTGGGTTTTCCATGTATAAATTTGGTGTCATGCATATTAGTGTGTATGTGATCTCTAAATTTATATTTTAATCTATATATGCTTTTGAATTTTATTTAAATGGATTAAAGGATTAGTTTTATTTGATCTATCTATTCACACCCCCATACTAGTAGATAGTTGTGTTCCAACAATCCTTTGGTTCCCTTGGATTAACAACATTCAAGAGATTAAGGGGTCATTGGGGTACCTAATTAAAGGACCCAGGCTTAGTTTCATGCTTAGATGTAGGTATCCTTATCAGGCATAGGGTTTTAGCAATACTTAGAGCATTTCCTCTATTTGGTGCTAGAGTCCTCATAAGCTACAGGGATGCCATAGATTAGTTAGACTAAAATATTTTAAGAGATCAACATATATAATACAGACTTAATAATTCAATGCATTAAAAATTGCATCAATCATTTCATCATTAAAAAAGGTTCAACAACAATACATATATATCACTAAGAATTGAGTAAATACTCAATTTAAGATACTAAAAGGCTCAGAGGCTCATAAGCAAGCTTGGGCATTACAATGGGGAGCAATAATGGTGTCTCAAACTAAATCTATGTCTAATAATGAACATAGAGTCTAGAACCAATATGTTAGGAATTCACTACTCAAATCTTCTCCTCTTCATTGACTAGATGCAACTTGCTTTTATAGTTCTTCAAGGCATCTTAGTGCCATGGATAATGGAACATATTGATTATTGAACTAGTGATAGATGCACTCATCCCATTGGCTCCATAATGGCTCCTCTAATGAGACATAACTATCATATGCACTCTCTTCCTAATGATGATTGAGCTAGAAAGGTGTTATTTATCCATCTACTAGTTAGTGCCATAAGATGAAGAAACAATAATCATGACAGGTGTTTCCTCACACCCAAGTGTTTACTACATTGGTGTGGATCCTATACTTTGATGGATTTGGGGCCCAAAATTTTCCTAATTAGGAGTGATTTAGATTCAAGGAAGGCCACTAAGGCCTCAAACAAGTATGGAAGCATTTCTCTTACTCGGGACCCTGGTTAAAGTCCTTTTGACAATAAACACATTTCAAAAATATACTTATAAGGATGAAGGCATCTTGTCTTCAACATTGGTCATGGTTTGATATAGACACATGAAGGATAGATATAAAGTAAAATCAAAGCATATATATCATGTTGAAGTATAAGGAGTCTAAAGAAATGACCAAGTAAAATGGCTCAAGCATGTATAATTGGATAGGTTTACATAGTAAATATGGAGTGCATGACTGGAGGGAATGGAAATGTCAAAGAACATGTAAAAGGGAACCCTAGGTTGATTGTGACATATATATTCCTTAGGATTTCAAATGATGGTGATACAAGTTTAAGGTGATTATCTGGTTTGAGTTAGATATCGAGGACACATATACTTCAATGAATGACTCTATGAGTGGGATTTAATGGTAGAATTGAGGTGGCCAAGTCCTATAGGCTATGGTAAGATCTAAGAACATGTTATCTGATATTCCAACTCAATCACCACCAAATAAGGAGATAAAATAATACTTAAGCTCAGGTCTCTAACATAGATAAATCAAGCATTCAAGTTGGTTAATGATGCTCAGGGTCAACCTATGAGAGAGAGGGACTTGAATGGTGATTATGCTAGCTAAAGACAAGTTCAAAAGTTGGAAAATGGTTTTAAAATAATGTTATAGTGATATTTAATCCACATACATATCTACAGGTCACTTAAGGTATTGAAAGTCAGTTTAGGCCTACAAGGCCTAAAGCCATCCTTAGGCCCCAAGACCCCACTCCACATTGCGGCATATCCAACCCCCTAAAATAGATGTAAAATATTGAAGAGGTGTATGAGGATGTTTTAAATAAAATAATACAAATAAAATTCAAATATAGTCTTAACACCCCTATCAATCTCCATTATCATAAACAACCATGTCAAGTTACCAACTTAAGAACTCATATCTCACATTTAAAGGTGAACCATATCTAATGTTATTTGGTGGTTTTGGGGACCCATATACACTAAATATAAATGGAAGAAAGATTGGGACTTAGGATCTCAAATCTATGATAAATCACTAAGACTATTAACCCACCTAGAATGCCTATAAAGATCTTAAAGACCACCAAATTTCACTCATATCTCACCATATAATCTACATGGGACCAAGAGATATTCAAGATATTTTAAGGTGTATATGTGATATATGTCTAAGGAAAAAATTCTGGTTTTAGGGTCTATACTCTATGAACCATCGTTAAGATGTTAGGCCACTAAAACCCTCTCTAAAATCCTAATTAAGACCCAATGAGGAAATTTCACCCCAAATGCTTCCAAATTAGATAGTCAAGCCTTAAAACAATCTCAATGGTCTCCCCAAGTCACATGGGTTCCCAAATAGTCTAATAATTGGCACATGAAAGATATATGTTGTATGGATCAAGGCTAAAAGAGATACTCTAAACCTTTATACAAGAGATTGGAAGAGGTATGCATATCCTACAATTTTTGAGGAGGGAGAGGGATATGTAGGCCTCAAAGAACTACATAATGGCCACCTATAGGGGCCTATGTAGAGGACTATGTACACATAAATAAGAGTCAAGTGACTTACCCATGTTAACATAGATGATTTAAGGGACCTAAGGGATGAATTCCATACCAACAAGGGTGTCCAAGTACTTCATAGCTTTAGTTTGGAGACAAAACCTATAAATTCCATATTTAGGTTTATTGGCATTGTAGTCATATAAAATTCCAAAATTGGTAGCTTGAGTGTGGATTGTGACACACAACCCATAGGTCCCTCTTACATGCTCTCCTGACCCTTCTGGACACCTTTTTACTTATTCCTAGTCATTTGTAGACTTTCAAAACCTGATTGTAGCTTAGCCAAACTAAATTTCCCATGTTAATTCCATTAACCTTAGGTCTCAAACCTATAGTAAAATAGTGCCAAAATTAAACTATAGCATTAGACCCTAGGGTGTCTAATTTTGGTGCTCCTATTTAAATTCTTTGTTAGCTTTAATGGTCATTTCCTTCTAGTTCTTATCCTTCATCTTGTTGGCCTAGTGTGAATATATTCCACCCATGACCAATAGATCTCTAGAAAATCCAATTCAAAGTTAATTTAGAAAGAGGTTGGAAAATATTACAAATCAAGCAATAATACAATCAAGACCACTAATAAAAATCTCCCTATTCTCTACACACAACCATCTAATACAATTTTAAGCATATCCAAATCCTCACACTAGTTCCTAGCCACCTAAAGTATACCCAGTTTAGTATTGTTCCATATTCATAACACTATTTCAAAAAATACATTAAGTGGGAGAACTACATATGACTTGATCCCTCTTAAAATTATTGGTATGTAGGCAATGTTCCCACACAAGGGATGTGGATACACGTTTAATACATTTTACAGAAACTAACCCCCATTCTTTCTCAAGATTCATCAAATAAAAATGAAGTATAGGATTTTAAGACTAAATAATATCTACAAGGAGTTGTGTATACTTTCAATATTCAAGATTTCATAGGCAGGTTCACATAAAAACAATAAAAAAACATAGAAAACTCAAATCTCTGTGAGCAGTTTGGACAACAGACAAAAAAGGACTATAGAATTGGACCCTAGGGTGTTCTATTTTGGTGCTCTTATATTATCACAAAATGAAATCCAAATCCTAATTTTTGACACTATCCCATCTTACAAAATAAATTCTAGATCATGTTTTCACCATTTCATCCTATTTTCAGCTAAATCGTATTTCTCCTCTCTCATTACTATTTTAAGAAAGGTTAAAATACAAATAAATTATTAAATTATTTAAATATTATTTAATAATTTATTCAAATCAGACCTTTACCTAAATTAATAATAAGAACCCAATATTCCCAAAATAATTAAATCATTTGGTGAACCCAACTTACTTTATTTGTGCACAAAAACCTTATAAACCTTAGTGTAAATTCCTTACTAATTTTTCCAATATTTTTCATTTTTTTTCCTAAATATTTAAATTATAATTTTACATTAAAATTTTTAAATTTACCATATTAAATTTAAAAATAATTTATTTTAAACCCTAGGTGAAATTACTAGGTCCCTTTGCGCACAAAAGCCCTAGAAACCCTAGGGAAAATTCCTTGTTGATTGTTCTAGTATTTTTTTAATTTTTTTATACATATTTAAATCATAATTTTACAGTAAATTTTTAAAATTTACTATATTAATTTTTAAAATCATTTTTTTAAAACCCTAGTTGCATATACTAGGTTCCATGCTCTTGAGGTAACACCTTACTTCTAAATCAAATTTCACATAAAAATCAACATTGGATCTCACTTATTTCAAAACATTTCTTGTAAATAATGAGTCCATATGTAGTCCTATCATGTACATGAATGATGAATTTTAACATATGTTAGTGAAAAGCTTCATTATTTCTCTTTCATGCTTACTTTTCATAATATGGGATGATATTAGGAAATTTATTGCTAAAATTGTTAAGATCCATTTCCTTCAAAGTATTGTTTACTTTTCCTCAACACAGGATTTCATTACTTGTTTAACATGTTATGTCTCTATAATTTGTAATTAAATTAAGAAAAAAATCCTTACATACTTATAGGATCCACTACATATGCTAACAACCACCTGTCAAGTTTCAATGTCATATCTTATGCACAGGAAATAATGTACTTCTCCTTCTCTCCCCCAAGAGGGTGATAGCTAATTTCCCTATAACTAGATCCATGTTATCACCCCTCCAAAAGGTTAGGTAGCCTATACTATTTCTCCTAATACACACATTCAACCTATATCTTCTTCAAACTATCTTCAACATATGTGCTTACATGTTCAATTAGAAACAACTAGGGTTTGCACTTGTGAGACTCTAAGGGATCAAATCACTAGTATGAATAGGTTAATTTCATATTTAAAAATGTAGAATCAAATATTACATGAAAATATCACAACATTAGAAAATTAGATTATAATACAAAAGCCTCAAAGATACCCTAATGTCAATTATGTATATGCACCTTCACCTAGTCAATTGATTGCAAGCAATGTTACATATCAAAATAACAAATCAAAACAAATTAAATCTACAACTAGTGACTCAAAATTAATTCAAATATTGAATAAGAGTTCAAGTGAGGTATTAAGGGAAATGTTTAAATCTAAGTTGATAAAACTACCTCATCTACATCTAGTGAGAATATTTAGATATTATTGTGCATATCATAGAATACATGGGCATCACACAGATTCATGTTTGGTATTGAAATAACATATACAAAAAATAATTGATAATGAGGATCCTATACAAGGTAAATCAGTCAAGCAATCCATAGTGACATAATAACACATTAACAAAGGGTTAAATATAAAAATAGTATAAAAGTGGTTACCAAAGCATAACTTAGAATAATAAAATGATCAAAAATCACAATTAGATCAATAAATAGTATCACAAGAAAAAATATAACATGAAAAAGATGTAAATCTACCTGTCCAAAATAAGGATCAACTTCCAAAGTAGTATGGGTTTGGTTAAAAATATTTACAATAGTTTTATTATCAAGGTCAAGGGTGGGAAAGCATGTTCAAGGCATCACTGCTCTTATTCTAGTAGTTGATAATGTTTGTCACCAAGGTTTGGGATTTATTAGACATCCTAAGGAAAATCATTCATAGACATAATTTATCAAAGGAAAATATTCATATACAACAAAAATCAACACTAGCATTCCATTGGTTGAAAATCAAGATGATAATTATGAGTGGAACAATATAGGTTATTATGATTTCTAATATACCTACAATGAATCTAAACATTTAGAGTCATATTCGTATCTATTCCTTCATGATTTATAATCACATATGATTCATTTTTTTGATATAGGACACCATGATAAGGAGTCTCCCATGATACTCATTAATTGGTATCATTCCTTCTCAGCTTACTTGTACATAGATTCTTTTCAATTTCTTATACATAATCTCCTAATGATTTATTATACATATCTTCTTTTCAATTATTTGTACATAGTATTTTTATGATTAATCATATATAACTTAGCTCAAAAATATGAAAAACAATTCAAAATTTTCAAAAAAAAAAAAAACAATATAACATCTCAAAATACCAAAAACAATACAAAATTTCAAAATCCAAAAACATTCAAATAATTCAAAAACACAAAAACATTTCAATTGTATGCATTATCCATTCTTTACATTTCTACTACCATGCTAGACTTACATTTGTTGTTCTATGCTATTTTTTGTCAATTTGTCTACATTACCATAATTCACTTGATCTTATCCGAGTGTGTGCAGTGACATCCAGATCCTTGATTGCTTTACTCTACCCATTGAGGAGGCATCCTACTAATACATTCAAGACATACATCGACATATCTACCCACTTGGGGGAATCTTCTACATGACTACACCATTCAGGTTATGTCAATCCTACATCACAGACTCTAGTTATCATGATGATGTACATTACTTACTAGCTTACAAAAATTACTCAATTAACACTCACTAGTATATAGCACTCATGTATTTCTTAACATATACCTAGTCTTGTACTACATGTTTTTTATACTTTCACTTCTTGTTTTGATTAGTTAGATGTTATTATATTTCTAGTATTTACATTCTTTCCTTTCTTGATTTGTGTAGCAAGATATGATTGCATTTTTTAGTTCCTATTATATGTCTTGTGTGTGCCTTAGGACATTTGCCAATGTCCTTTGCTTGTATTCATCTATGTGCCTGTGGCCCTTATTCCAACCTTGCTTGTTTCTAATTGTATGTGTATGTGGAATTTGAACATGCCTTGTATGATTGATTTCTATTTTGAGTGACATGTTCTCATGTCCCTTATTTTTTTGGCCCCTTGAGCCACTCTTTTATGCTTCTTGCTTCTTGCCTTGCATGTTTGTTTCTTTTTTACTTTTTAATTATTTTCAATGTCATGATCCACATCATGTACTCTCTTTTTTTCCTTGGATGCCATGATGGAAATCATGCTCCATCTCTCCTTGAAAACTAACAAATAACCAAACTTCTAGTTTTAGTTTACTATATTGCACATGTTATTACATTGTTACATCTCTCTAGGCATACCCCAATTGATATAACAATCTCCATCACAAACCATGTCATATCTTGAGATATATTATCAATTATCATTTATATATCATGTATTTTCATAGAATAACACACTTATAGGGATATTTATTCTGAGGATATTCATTTTATGGTCTTCATTCCTACCCTCAAAAGAGGGGGAAAAAATAGGGGTTTTTGTCACAAAGGTAAGAGCCTCTAACTAGTCAAAAAATAGCTTTCAAAATACCCAAAATAGTATTCAAACTTTAAACTAGGCAAAATAGACTAGACAAATAGTGATAATTACATAATAGTCTTTATAATAAACACAAGACAAAAGCACCATGTTTGGAATATAGTGTTAGATAACAAGGTGTCCTATTTTGGTACTCTTTTCCAAACAACAAAAAACAAAACTTTCCAAAAATAGACATAAAGGTAAGACTAGTTATAGTTTTGTTAGCTATAGTTTAGTTTAGAATCATCAATTTTAGTATAGTTTTTCTCAAAGAATCTAGATATAGGAGGCATCATGCGTAGTATGATGGATCTCACTTCTAGTTTTAGATTAGGCAATTGATATAACTTCTAGATCAAAATCTATGCTATAGATACCAATGATTAGGGGTAATGTGGATGACACATTTGACTTCTTTTCTTTTTGAGTTTAGTACATTACCTAGGTATTCTTAGTAGTTACATACCTTATTTTATCTATAGGTGGTTGGCATCATTCCTGAGTGGTTTCCACATAAGCCATTACCCAAATTTAGAGTGACTTTCATAGAAGCCTAATCTCTACCTTTTCTAAGTGGCTAAGGGTGGCCTAGTTTCCAACACACATTTAGTTGTCCATGCCACATTGTTAGATTATAGAACATTAATGGGCTTCAGGATCCATATCATATAAGACACATTAATACCAATATTAGTTCATATATTTACTTCATGTGGAAATGATGGAGCTAAAGGACTAGTTATCCTTTGTATTCTTAAGTCATCTATTAGAGAGATTGGACACACAATCCAAAAATTGATTAACATACACATGATCACATAGATTCACTTAGTCAGTAATGATGGAGCACAAGGGCCAAAATTTACATTCTTGATCCACTCTTGAGGAATTAATCACTTAGCTCCATTCATGATATTACTCTTGGTATATCATCATTCAGCACGTACCCAACATCACTCAACATCACAATAGGTTTTGTATTTGTTTGCATACTCAATGAGGTGTATTTATTCCTTTCTATTCCTCTCTCTCTCTTACCTAAATTTTGCACATTATTATTTTATATTTAATGTATCTAGTAATAACTTATCTAGTCTTTGTTTCTCTTACAAATTTAAACTTCTTAACATGCTCTCTCTCTCTATACACACCTAGTACCACACAGCTTCATGAGCTTCACCCTTGTACGTAAGTTCAGGTATGCTTTATATTTTTATTTTATCTTATTATTTAAATTTACTTCATCACTATAATAAAATGGGGGATTATAGTCATATAAAATGTCAAAATTGGTAGCTTGAGTGTGGCTTGTGACACGCAACCTATAGGTCCCTTTTACATGCTTTTATGACCCTTTTAGACACCTTTTTTATTATTCCCATCATCTGTAGACTTCCAAAACCTAATTATATATTGGATAAGATGAATTTCCCATGCTAATTGCATCCCCCCAGGTCCCAAACCTATAGGAAATTAGCACCCAACTTGGACTATAACACTACACCCCAGGGTGTCCAATTTTGGTGATCATATCTAATTGAAATTTTAGCCCCAATGATCATTTCCTTCCAATTCCTATCCTTCATCTTGTCATCCTAGTATGAATACATTTGAACCATAATGAATATATATCTATAAAGACCCATTCAAAGTTCATTTAGAAAGAGGTTGGCAAATATTAAAAAGTAATCATGAATATAAGAAAGACCACTAAGATGAATATCCCTATTCTCTGCATATATTCATCTAATATAGCTATAAGCATATCCAAATCCTCACACTAGTCCCTAGCCACCTCAAGCACACCTAGTTTAGCATTTTTGCATCTATATAGCACTATTGTGTAAAGCACATTAAGTGGGAGAACTACATATGGCTTGATCCCTTTTCAGAGTATTGGTATGTAGGTAATATTCCCACATAAGGAGTATGGATACATGTTTAATAAATATTACACACACTAACCCACCCACCCCCCCCTTATTTTTCAATATTGATCAAATCGTAATGAAGCCTAGGGTTTGAATACTAAATCAAATCTACAAGGATTTATATAGACATTCAGTAATCAATATTTCATAGGAAGGATCACAAAGGGACAGTGAATAAAACCCAAAAAAATTAGGTCTTTACGAGTAGTTTGGATAATAGTAGTAGAAAATGACTATGGCATCAGACCCCAAGCTGTCCTATTTTAACACTCCTATCCTTTCAAAAAATGAAATTCAAATCTTGATTTATGACACTATCCTAGTCTTGCATTGTAAATTCCAAACCATGTCTCACCCATTTCATCCTATTTTCATCTAGGTTATATTTCTCCTCTCTCATTAATATTTTTATAAAGGTTAAAAATAAAAATAAATTATACAAATTAGTATTTAAATTATTGAAATATTATTTACTGATTTAAACAACTCAAATCTTTAACTAACTTAGGAATAAGACTCCAATATTCCTAGTTAAATTAGGCATACTTAAAGTCTAAAATAGAGGATAAGAGGGGACAATATAATAGCTCATACCATCATGGAGATGTTTCTAAGGTATTTTTATATGTGTGATAAGTAGAGGATAGGTTAGATTTGGTCACTTTGGCCTAAAAATGTCTTGAGACTTCTTAGAATGCATAATTCACACCTAAAGAACAACTTGATTAGCTCATAACTATATAGAAAAATTACATGGGGGTCTAATAATTTTAATAAAGCTGAGGGGTCTTGTTTATAATAAATCAATGGAATTGGTTTATAGGTTAGTGGCCTGAACTTTATGAACCATTGTAAAGAACCCAAACCACCTTAAACCTCCCTAAAACTCTAATAGTGATCTAATGGAAAATATATTGAGGAATTTTCATCCAAATGCATTGGGATGATTTGGGAGACACCTAAAGCTCATATTACACTTAGAGGAGATCCTATCCATGG
Source organism: Torreya grandis (assembly GCA_037957365.1). NCBI lineage: Eukaryota > Viridiplantae > Streptophyta > Pinopsida > Cupressales > Taxaceae > Torreya > Torreya grandis. The sequence continues at coordinate 219,330 of JARHVA010006047.1, read as the reverse complement.
CATTAGTCTATACAAACAATTGTATGGACCTTCTAGAAACACTATTTTCATAAGGCCTAAGAATAAATCCAAGGTTTAGAACTTATTAAATTTTTGAAAATCATTGAAGAAGATAATATGAGTATATTTCATCTTCTCAAACCATGAAACACTCACAATTATGGTTGGAAATTCTCATATAGGTTTGTGCCAAATAGGTAGTCTAGATGTGCTAAAGTGAGGTAACCTAGTCACCTAAGTAAGGTAGAATTATAGGTGTGATATACTTGGAAATCCTATGTCTTGATATATTATTTTGGTTCAAATTTATAGAAATCTCACTTAGTCATATTTAAGGTTTCATTCAATCCTAACAACCATCCAAATAGTGATCAGTCAAGAGATTAAGCTACTTATCTAATAGGCCTACATAATCAACAAAAGAAGATGTTCATAGGCATATAGGGATATTATGGAGTAATTTAATGGTCATGAAACTTTTATAAATACCACATGATGTGAGTATACCCATTTTATATCCACCATGAAGGCTATGGTAGTTTTCCAAGTCATATTAGCATGTAAAATGGAGGTGGCTACTAAATGCTTCATTGAGGAGTCCTAATTAAACCACTTAAATTCTTTGTAACTATCATGAGGAGAGATAATTTACTAGTATTTTAATTCACATGATCTAGATGGTGTCATCCTTGGCCAAAAATATACATCAACACCCTAAAAGGCTCATTACAATCCACTCATCACCAAGGCAATGCATGGAGAAGTGTGGAGGTTGCTTGTAACTTCCAATTGAAGGAATTATGATCATCATGACCTATTAATGTTATTTTTATGCCACATTATCTTATCCTTATTTTTCATTATTCTATAAATTTATGATCTTAGGACATTGTATTATCCATTAGTTGGGTATGATGAAACTCTACCCAAATTGTATCTTATAAGCCCTGTGAATCAATAAAAAGGTACTATGTTTAGAATTCTTTGTTAACATAGTGTGTCATGTGTTTATTGATTTTCATATGTTTGAATTTTATTCTCCTTTATAGGTCCTTTCCCTCACCTAGTTTCTTGAATTTTATCCTATGTAGGTCATGTGATATACCAAAGTGTTGGTAGTTGTGATTGGAGATTAATCTAGTTGACAGTGTATTAAATAGTCATCTTAACCATTACTTTCAAGTTTTAGACATCCATAATATCCTCCACATGAAATAATTAATCTTAGGATCTCATTGAATATTTTTTTAGTCATTAGTCTTTACATGGTTCAAATTTTTTTATTTAAGGTCAAGTAGGGTAGATAAGTCATATTGGTGCATCACCTCCCTTTAGACTAAGTTTCCTTTCATGAATTTTTATATATATTTTCACCATAAAAAAATAGTAGGTCTTAGGAAGTGAGACAAAATTGATGCATTGGTGGAGTTATCCCCATAAAATAGAGGTTTGGTCCTCCTATAGGTCACCCACATCCTTTAGACCAATCTCATGTTATCCCAAACTTGGAGAGGTCTGAACCATCTTCTCATAAGGGTGTAGTTTGGAGAGTTAACAAGACCATTTACAATCCAGATTATGAAAGTGTACTCATGAATGATTGATATGTTTAAGACCCAAAAGGATATGACATATTTTTTGAGACATATCCATATCCCCTTATAATACTTAATATATAGAATAAGGCCATGATCTAATAGAAAAATAGCTAGTACACCTCCTTATTTAGGGTAAGAGAAAGAATATACAACTCAATACCTTGTTAGTGTTCCATTTATTATCAAACAAATCTAATAGTAGCCTTACTACATTACCATTCCATCAAGGTATGACCCATATTTGTTAGATTTTCACTTGATTGAGAACAAGGACAATGTTTTAGCTAGGGTTGTGGAGGTGGGATCCATGTTTTTGGAAGACTTTCCCTATGAAAAATTACCTAGTATAGTTAGAGTGCCTTGTAATGTACCTTATACAAGACCCATTGAATAGGCCTCTACAAGATACCATCAAGAACTATTGCCAATGCAAACCAAGATATAAATGTGCTTGAAAATATAAATTACCCCATTGTGGAATAATTCATTAAAATGCAAAAATCATATCATAGTTATCTTAATCAAGCACAAAATTTCAATGTTATGGCAATATCGAATACCCTGCTTATAGATCTAGCTCCTTTAGTAGGAGTTTCAGTTGATTCATTGGGTCATACTAATCTGAGTGGAGACCCATTTTCCCAAATTACTTCATTAGGTGCCATGTTTAATGTACCGTTCATTAAGGAAGTGATTTTGGCTTCTACTCATGGCTAGGTGCTAAATGCAATGGATAACATGCAAGTGTCTCCTAATTTAGGAAAATGTGGGTTAAATACACCACAAAATAACCCACAATAATAATTTCCTCTTAACAATACCATGAGTGGTTTTAAATAATAAGGGGTAAGAATGCGTAGTTCCCAACCATAATAGGTTACTACCACTCCTCAACTAGTTACTTCTTTAAGCATGAAACAATAAGGGATAAGTAATCAAGTGGTCAATGTTTCCATGCCTCAATAGTTGATGGATAATATTCCATGACTATAGACACATACTAATTTACCACATCAAAAAATTTATAAGACTATAACTTCTCAATAGGTTGTAATAAATGTTCCACAATAATAGACATAGATCAATGTAACTCAATAATAATAGACATTGTCTAGTCAACAATGCATTCCTATTGATCAAGGACAAATGCCAAAAAACCAACACACATCGAATTCATAATAGGTATTTTTTTCAAAAAAGGGGTGATAATGTCCAATAAGTACCTACTAGGAAATAATTTCCTTTTACCCAATATGTGCCACATATTCAAAGATAGGGCCTTAGTCAATAATAAGTACCATTTATATATTCAATTTCAACTAGTTAGGAGTAAGTTCCTACTCAAACTTAGTTGTCACAATAACTTCCAAAAGCCCACATACTTCCATCAAAACATCAATATCCTTTATCCCAAAGCCATATTATAAATCTAAACCAAAATATCTACCAATAATACATGTAATACCAATAGCCTAATCCTAATGTGTGCATGCAGCTTCTTGGTTGATTGATCCATCAAACCATAATTCCATAATACTCCATTCCTCCATTACATCTTGATCAAGGTAATCTAGCTTTGATCACCCAACCACAACCACAACCAACTATGACATCAAGTTTCTTGGACCAAGAGCTATAACAGATGAAGGATGTAATTATAGCCAATTAGTTGGGAAAATAGACTAATAAGTTAAAATTTGATGACATGTGATCATATCCATTTATCATGGAGTATCTCTAAATACCATTTCCTTTAGGTTATGAGCCAAAATTTTTTGACAAATACAAGGGTAAAGGAGACCCAATAGAACACTTAAATGATATTTGTTGATGCTTTCTAGCTAATGGCCTATAATGACATATACCTTCTTATTTTTTATTGAAGTCTAGCTAGACAAGCCTTGGAGTGGATTATTAAGTTTCCAAAGAACTCATTATCTGACTTTGATGATATTTCAATTCTACTACAATCTTGAGCATGATATTTTAGTAGTTGATTTGAGTCAAGACTAGCATAAAGTTGGTGATAGATTTTTTGAGTTAGTTATAATGATGGAGAGTGATTGATAATCACTTTACCCATAATACACTAGATAACCAATTGGTAGCTATGTTTAGCAAAATATTTCACATTAAAATATCTTATCACTTGGAGCTTTAGTGTGCTCACACATTAAAGGAGAGCATTGAAAAAGTTATTTAGATTGAAAAATCCCTTGTTAAAAAAAGGATTGTTAAGTTATCTTATTCAGACCAAAACCAAAGACAAAACTAAAATTTAGGCTGAATCAGATCCATAGCCCAATCCAAATTCAAGCATATGCACCTACTAGGCTAATAATTAAGAAAAACTTAAGCCATCTAACCATAATAAGAATTTTATCAGTAATAGATTCATGGATTCATGTCATGTCCAAATGAGCTCATACTCTCCCATAAATGTATCTTACTCCATAAATGCAAGCTATCCAGCAAGTGGAATCTATTCCTCAACATAGACCAATTCTTCAAACACTACAACCACCACCTTTAAAAACCCTTCCTCCAAGAAGAAGACACACTCCTAGAGCCTTTAGTGAGATTGGTGAAACTATTAAAACATTATTTTAAAAATTAAATATGACAAATATGATTATTTAACCAATTCCAAACAACTTTCTTGAATGAGTACCTTATTTATATTGGTATAAAGAAAATGAGTTTTGTGACCACCATTTTGAAATTCTACATGCCATTGTGTGTAGTTGAATCACCTCATTGAGAATATGTTTTAAATTGAAGATATCTAATTGGATAATAGAGAATATAATTTCAATCAAACTTGGGTATCTATAAAAACCTTTTTCTACAACATAACAATATCAATCAACAATAATAACAACATGAAATCCACAACTATGACAACAATAATAGTAATAAAAAGAGTATCAAAAACAACAAAATCAACCAAAAAATGGATAGAATCAAGGCCAAAATGACTCCAATAATCTATAGAAGTATCATGTAGTTACACATGACTAAAATAAATTTATTAGTCATATTATGGGTGGTCATGTATTTACCATTACCATTAATCCTATAATAAGTGCCAACAAACCAAGACGATTACCTAACAATGTTAATCAACTTATCAATGTTGATAATCCTTCCTTAACTAATGACCATATCCAAGCACAAGAGTAACCAATGATTACCATCTCAAGAGCTTATGCCGATAACCCTCTATTGCCCTGTGACTACATCCAAGTGCATCGATAATCATGAATTACCCTCTATAGACCATATCCATTAAATTATAGTTACGACAATCATTTACCCAATATAGATTGTGTAGTCACAACTTAACGGTCTAAATTAACCATCATAGGCCCAAAAACCAATACCAATGATCCCATACAACCCACTATGTGGGATCAGAGTGATATAATTACCACTGTTAAGGAAAAAACATATGATATTATGGAACAACTCTAAAAGACAGTCACATACATATCTATTCTAGAGGTGTTGCATATGTCTACCATCCATAATAATATCTTTACTAAATTCCTAAGTTAATCTCAAGTGTCTAATGACATTATCCATACAAATTTCAAGATTTGGTTGGACACCTAGCCCTAGGCCAATAGTTGACCTTAGACCAAAGTGATATGCCATCCTGTTGTCCTCTACATAGAAAAAAAATTATACATTTAATTATTAAAGCATAACATAAAGTTAAATGTGTCCTCATATAAAATGGATCAGGCTTGAATATTGTGTCTCTAAAATTAATCAAGCATTTGGGATATACAATAGCTGACCTTCAACTAGAGACTATTAACATCAAGGCATATGACAATGAAGAGTAGGAATAACAAGAAACCATTAGTTTTTCAATGATCATTGGGACTTTGACCCATGATACACATCTTCATGCTCTAGACCTAGATTTATCATATAATTTATAGAGACCTAAAAATGGCCATCAGTGGCTTCATACCAAACTTTAGACTGATTCTTACCAACCTTTTACAAATTAAACCTAAGAATCACTAAAAATTTCAAATTTGGCCTATAAACCAATTAAATGGGGCAAATGCACATATACAATTAATTCAAATATTGAAAAATGCTAAAATGGCTAAACATAATTAATTAAAATGGAAAAACTTATCAAAAGCATAATTGAATTATGCATTAGTAATTAATGAATTATCAAAAATGGAAATTCAAAAATAAAATAATATCCTAGGAATTCATAATTACATTTTTATGAGTTTTCAAATATCCTAAAATATCTCAACATGCCTATTCATTGATAATCATGAACATTTGACACATTTTAACTCTACTTGGGTTAATTAACTCACAAAGGTTATGTTTGAACCCATTCCAAGCTCTAACTACATTCTAAATCACCCTAGGTTAGGGTTAGTTTCTAATCTTATAAATACAATGTTAGACCTCTTCATTAGGAGAGTTTGGAATTGGTTTTATTACAATATTGGAAACAATAGTGTTATAATGTCAAAATCATAAGCCAATCCATCAAGATACATCAAGTAAGCATGAGCCAAATAATGGTTTCATGGATAAAAGGAGCCACATGACTCCATTTTCTAAATACTTCTTGAGCATAATCCAAGCAAGCCAAATGAACATATCATTTGGAGTATTCAAGGAATGTGAGGATTGTGTAAGTTTTTTACATTTTAGTTGAGCTTTTTCATTTGTTTTTTGTTCACTAATTTCCCCCCTATGATATAGGTAAGTAAGTATTATGCATGTCAGTGTCTTTTTTTTCAAGTTTTCTTACTTTTTCTAAAACATGATCTAGCCACTCTTATTAGATTCTTTGATCACATTATTTATTTTTGGGTAGACCATGGATACATGAAATCTATGTAATACCTTCAACCTTGCATTAGTGTATCAAGTTTCCTCACTCTAAGATGGAGGTAACTATCCATGGATATTTATATCCATATGAACACTATCAAAATAATGGACACAACTAAGGCTAGAGTGATCCCAACAACCAAAAGACATACCATGCAATTTTACATGACTATAAAGTGGTTGTAGGCCATATTGTAGGAGGTCACATTAACACCATTTCCATCAATGCAAGACTAAGTAATAATTATAAAATACCATTAATAATCATTCCCAATCAACTAACCCATGTCGATAATCCTTCCTTGACTTGGGACCACATATAGGCAAACCAGCAAGCAAGGATTCCCACTTTTGGACCTTATATTGATAACTCATCATTATAATGTGACCATGCATATGTGTACCAATAATTGAGACTTATCCTACTTGGTACCCCTTGTTAAGATTAAAATATATAGAGATTGGAGGGCAATCAATTTATCATATATCTTATAAATCATTTAATTAATCAAACTCCACTTAACCATACATTCAATATATGCAATAAAATTGAAACAATAACATGCACCACGAGAGAGAGAGAGAGAGAGAGAGAGAGAGAGAGAGAGAGAGAGAGAGAGAGAGAGAGAGAGAGAGAGAGAGAGAGAGAGAGAGAGAGAGAGAGAGAGAGAGAGAGAGAGAGAGAGAGCATACTTTTACATGGAAACCCAATGTGGGAAAAAACATAGAGAACAATCTCAAGTATAAGAATGAGAACCAACTTGTAGGAGCACCAACCCCTTTGTCAAGAACCAACATAATAATGTTTTGTGAGCACCAACCCATAGGAGCACCAACCCATTTCAAATATTTGTGAGCACCAACCCATACGAACACCAACCCCTCTTGTGTATAAAACACAACAATCTATTAATGTTGATTTCTAAACAAATTATAGAACTTTATAATATCTATTTCTATTCACTCCTCTTTTCTTATATGAAATAATTACAAACCATGCACTCTCTTGCATATTAAAAATGGCTTCTCAATCCTTTATTTATAGATTTCCAAATGACCTATGGCATTCACCCTTTGTGAATCTTCACTCCTCATGTAAAATGGTGCCAAACTTACATGACCCTTTGAATCCTTGTATTTGAAAATTCATATGGTGACCCTTCATAATAAAATGTCTCATTTCCTCTTTTTTCTTTATATTGGTGACATTTCAAAGTCCTTAAGGTGACTCTTCATGGAAAAATGCACCATACCCTCTTTTGTCTTCACTTGGTGACTCTTGGAATTCCTCAAGATGAATCTTCATGGGAAAATTCATCTCATTCCTATTTTGTCTTTACCCCATGACTCTTTGACTTCTCCATGGGCCCTATTTTAACTTTTATGCAACCAAAAATATATTCATTAATATTAAATAAATATCAACACATTCTAACCAAAATATGAGCATTAAAAACACCTCTAGAAAATAAATGCTATGGGGCATTTATCACCAATGCTAGACCTTTGACATCAATGATAATATTTAAAATAATATCCCCCTTTGTCATTGATGGAAACCTTAAATTGAAACTAACACATCCTAAAACTTGTACTCCACATGTCAACATGCACATACTACCATCTAAAAAACATATAGTAACTCCCCTTTACTATAGCATCATTTACCTATTCCTTGTACTTGTTTCTACACCTATTTATATTTGTATCTCCCTTTAACATCAATCTCAAAGGGCATATCTTGGAGATAACACTTAGTTCCCCCTCAACTGATGTTGATCCCCAATGGTAGGAAGTAAAATAAATTACCTCCAACTTCCCCTATAAATACTTGAATGTGTCTTTTGGTAGTGCCTTTATAAAAATATCTATAATCTATTCTATAGTATTGATATATTCCATCTTAAATTGTTGATCTACAACATATTCTCTTAAGAAGTGATATCTGATAAGAATATGTTTTGTTCTTTTATGCATCACTAGATTGTTAGAAATATTAATAGCACTTGTGTTGTCACACAAAATAAAAATAGGTTCATCATATTTTACCTTGATATCTTTGAAAATTTGCTTCATCCAAAACACTTGAGTACAACATAATACCACTACAATATATTCTTCTTCAACTATAGAAAGTGATATGAAATTTTGCTTTTTTCTTAGCCATGATACTAAGCTATCACTAAGGAGGAAATATCCTCCACTTATACTCTTTCTATCATCCAAGAAACCTACCCAATCTAAATCTATATAAGAAACCAAAGTGAAATCTCTACCTATGGGATACCACAATCCGTAATCCAATGTCCCATTGACATATTTAAATATTCTCTTCACCAACTGAATATGACTCTCCTTCGAGGCTACCTGATATATTAAAACCATTCCCACTGCATGCATGATGTCTAGCCTTGATGCTGTTAAATACAAAAGACTACCAATCATAGATATATATAAAAATTGATCTATAATAGATGAATCTTCATCCTTAATCACCTTGTTCCTTTCACTCATTGGTGTGTTAACTGGTGCACAATCCTCAAAACCAATTTTTTTCAACATTTCCTTGGCATATTTACTTTGAGATGTGAAAATTCCTTTATTTAACTAAAATATTTGAAACTCTAATAAAAATGACAATTTTCCAAAAATAGGCATGTCAAATTATTTTTTCATATTATCAAAAAAATCTTTTGTCTTCTTTTCAATTTTTCCTCCTAAAATCATGTCATCAACATATACCACAACAATCAATTGATGCTCACCTTCTATTTTGATGTAGAGATTACTGTCTACAAAACCTCTCTTGAAACCTTAATCTTGTAGGTAATTATCAAGTCTTTCATACCAAGCTTTAGGAGCTTGTTATAATCCATATATTGATTTATTCAATCTACATACATGGGTACTATAATTTGAGAGAATAAATCCCCCAGGCTGCTCAATGTAGACCTCCTCTTCTAGATTTCCATTTAGGAAGGTAGACTTGACATCCATCTAAAACACTTTTAAATTTTTATACATTGCATATGAAAGAAACATTCTAATATCCTCTAACCTTGCCACTAGTGTATAAATATATACCCTCAATCTAAGCATATCCTTTACATACTAACCTTGCTTTATTTCTGGTAAATTAACCATCTTCATTCAACTTATTTATGTATACCTATTTTGTTCCTATCATATTTTGATCTTTTCATATAGGAACTAATTCCCAAGTATTATTTTTTTCTATTTGATTTAATTCTTCATCCATTACCTTAACCCAATGCTCATTATGTCTACCTTTTGAAGAGTTTCTAAGCTGAATTTTAGATAAAAAAGGAAAATTTACTTGCTCAGATTCACCTACCATCATCCTTCTAATGTGAACTCTTTCACTTACATTCCTGATGGTGTCACTCTTATTATGATTTCTCTAAACATATTTGGATGGGGTCTTGGTGTCCTTTTTCTTCTCCTTCTCATCTTCGTCTGACTCTTCAAAATCTTTTTCTTTAATGATTTTAGGAGTGTCTACTAGATCACTGGCTCTTTATTTTATATCTTTATCTATCCTAACACTTGTAATTTCAACAATATTCTTGGTTCTTTTGTTATAACATTTATAAGCTTTAATTTTGAAATAATATCCAAGAAATATACCTTCATCTATTCTAGATTCAAACTTACCCAATTTTTCATCAGTTCTTTTTATGAAGCATCTATTACTAAAGCCTCTAAAATAATCAACTATAGATGGTTTATCTTTCCATAGCTCTTAGGGAGTCTTGTCACTATTGACTCTTAACAATGCTCTATTTTAGTTGTGTACTTTTGTACCTATTACCTCTCTTTAATATTTATTTGGTATCTTGGATTCATTTAGCATTGTCTTTGCCATCTCCTGAACTATTCTATTTTTTTCTCAACTACTTCATTTTATTGTAGAGTTCTTTCTACTGAATAATGTCTCTTTATCCCATGGCCTTAAAAATACTCAATAAACTCATCTGACATGAATTATCCTCCTCGATCTAATCTCAGGCACTTCATCTTCAAATTAGTTTCATTCTCAACAAAAGCTTTGAATGGTTTGAAGTGGTTGAAATCTTCTAATTTTTTATTCAAAAACATCACCCAAGTCACACATGTAAAATCATAAATAAGCAACATGAAATATTTATCACCTTGAGTATTTTGAGTTCTCATAGGTCCACACAGATCAGTGTGAACAAGCTCTAACATCTGAGTGGTCAAGTATTCTTTTGTTTTGAACCATCTTCTGACCTACTTCTCATGTTGACATGGTTCACAGAGTGTGTTGGAGGGCTTTGTAATCTTTATAAGATCTCTAACTGTTTTATTCTTGGTAATGTTGACAAGATTGTTAAAATTTATGTGTCCCATTCTCTTGTGCCATAGCCAACTTTCCTCAACTTGACTGAAATAACATTTTTGACCTTCGATATCTGGTAACATATATATATATATATATATATATATATATATATATATATATATATATGTATGTATATGTATGTATGTATGTATATATATATGTATATATATATATATACATGCATGCATGCATATATATGTCTGTGTGTGTGTGTGTGTATGTATGTATGTATATATATATATATATACATATACATATACATACATATATATATATGTATATGTATATATATATATACATACATACATACATATATATATTTATACACATATACATACACACACACACACACACACACACACACACACACACACACACACACACACACACACACACATAATTGCCTACTTTATGAGCATCTACAATCAACACATCTGAATATTTTCTTCTAATTTAAATTTTTTTTGCATAAAACTTTAGTGTGTGTCCTAGATCACATATTTGACTAACACTAAAAATATTATGCTTAAGACCTACCTACAAAACATTTTTAGTCTTAGTTATACCATTATCCAAACTTAGTGTACCTTTCCTTGTAATTATGGTAGTAGTATTATATCAAAATTTCACTATGCCACTATTGATCTTCTTCAGGGTTATGAACTTGCTCTTATCTTGTATAATGTGCCTTGAATATCCACTATAAGGAACCATGGATTTTCTTCATTTATTGCATGTAAAACTATCTAGACCAACAGACTTTTGAGGTTGTTTCTTCTGCCATGAACCTATCTAAACTTTCTTCTTGATGAATGGAACCTTGAAACTATTGTCCTTCTTGATTGACTTGAACACACTTCTACAATATTAGGCTATGTGTATAAAGTTATTACATTTATAACATATTATGGCCTCTTCATTAAATCCTAATAGAGGAGCAAAAGAGTTGTGGCTTCTTCTTGATTCTACATGAGCTTCATATTCCTTGTTTCTAAAATTGTTATCCCTTTTTTGACATTCTATTTTCTTATGACCATATCCATTACATTAAAAATAGTAACCATAAAAATAGAACCTGTTCATGTATCTTTGACTTGATTGCCTTTTGTAGCTCTGTTCCTTCCAACCTTATTTGTTTGAGATATCCTCTTTATTCTTAACATCTTCCTTTTTCATTTCCTCTTTTATAAGAGCTTTAACATAGCTCTTTCCTTTTTCTATGTTAACCTTGTCTGTACAAGTAATGGCCTGTCCTTTCTCTTTTTCAAATCTGATACCTATCTTATTTGACATTAATATTTGAGTTTTTAATATCTTATTGAACATATTAGTTTTATTCTCAAATTTTGAATCATTGGCTGCTCTATTATTGACTGCTTTATTTGTTTTCTCAAGATCTACTTTTAAAGAGGCAATTTCAACAACATACATTTCATAGTATTTACTTACTTTTTATAACTAAGTTTTTATATCTTATTTAATATTTTTGGCTTCTCCAATGTGTGCTTGTAGATATTCAATTATTTATTTTGACACCTTTTCATTTTTCTTAATTTGGCACTTCAATCTTCGATTCTTCTTCTCAAGAGATTTTAATTCTTCTATGGCACAAATGAGTTCTCATTCCCAATTCACCTCAACTTCATCTAGTTCTTCTTCTTGATCATCTATACTTTTTATTGCAGAGGCATCTTCATTTTTGGGCATGAATATAATCTCTTCTTCATCTAAATCACTAACTTCACTATCTTTGGCTGAGCTAGGATCTTTAGAGTATAAACTCTTCTTCATAAATCTCTTATTGAATTTTCCTTTGAAATTATTCTTCTATGTATACCTTCCTTCTTCATTATCACCATTACTCTTATATAGGCACTTAGCTACAAAATTTCTAATATTTTCATAATTAAAACACTTAAAAGATAATTTTCCTTGATATTTACCTGTGCCCTCTTTTGGCTTGTAGATGAATAGAGATATGTTATCATCTTCATCATCACTAGAGGTGTCACTTGATTCTTTAGCCTTGTCTTTCTTTGATGTCTTGAAAGTAGATTCCCTCTTTGAGGTTTTCTCTTGTTTGGTCTACATCTCATATTTTGTAAGAATACAATGTATTTCATCCATCTTTAGCTTGGCTAGATCTTTTATCTCCTCGATTGTTGAAACCTTTACAACATATCTCATTGGTAGAGATCTCAAACCTTTTTGTGCCACTACTAATTCTTCTAAATTTTCTCCAAAGCCTTGAATATGATTATCTATTTCATCAACCCATAAAATATAACTCGATACATTTTTTTCCTCTTCCATTTTAAAAATCTCAAACTATCTTCTAAAAGTTTGGAGCTTTGCTTGATAAACCTTTCCATCACATTTATAAATATTTTCAAGCTTTATGGAAGTCTCATGAAAAAAATTTAATTTCATAAATTTAATAAATTTTGATTCACATAGACCACAAAAAATAACATTTAAATATTTATCATTATTTTCACTTGCCTTATTTTATGTCAGAGTAGTCACAAGTGTTTGTGGATCTTCATATTCCTCCAAACTACTTGCCAAATGTTAAATCCAAGAGACATCAAATAAGTCCTCATCTTTATTCTCCAAAAATAATAACTTTTTCCATTAAAAAAATATTCCTTATTTGCATAAAAACCTTCATGTGATCCAATCATCATGTTTTCCCTCATATACCTTTAAGCTTTAAAACTCTTTCCAAAGGAACATGCTCTGATACCAATTATTAAGCATGAAATATGAAGGAATTAGTAGGAGATACATAGGATCCACAAGATCAATCCAGGAGAAAGAACCCACAACAAATAACCTGCAAATATTTCCAGAGAATAAATAAATTTGTCACACCTAGAAAATAAGTGATAATCCACAAATTTCTCTGTATCCTCTCAATAATCTCTCATGTAATGTAAATTATTTATAATACAAATAGTTTGTTTCATGTTAACAAACTATTTGTAATGATTACAAGATAGAGAAAACAAACTATTTGTTTTCTCATACTACGAACAAATATATTGTTGAGAGATTCTCAACAATAAAATAAATTAACCGAGGTAAATAAAATTAACCCTTGGTAATAAATAACATACCCTATTAACCCTAGGTAAGCTTAAATATGCATTATTCTAACACCCTCCCTTAAGTGAAACATAGGGAGAATGACAAACAAAGATGGGTCCCGGCTACTAGGCCTGATAAGGTACCCATGTACAAACCAATCAAAAAATATGAAAAAATAAAGGAAGGGCTTCATGGGAAATCCCCTCAAGGACAACTTCCTTCACCCCAAGCATCAATCGCAACTAAAGATAATGAGGAGAATCCAAAGGTTTAGTGAAGATGTCTGCAATCTGCTTAGCTATAGGCACAAACTCCAAAGAAAGAACTCCATCCTGAATAAGATGCCGAATGAAGTGCATGTGAATCTCAATGTGTTTTATCTACTAATGCTCAACAAGATTGCATGAAATAGTAATCAAAATTTGTTTATCACACCAAAGAGTAATAGGATCCTACTGTGTGAAGCCAAACTCTCCAAGTAGTTGTCAAAGCCAAAGTATCTCCTGACTAGCTTTGACAACACCTCGATACTCAGCCTCAGTAGAGGACAATGCAATAGCAGTCTGCTTTTTGCATGCCCAAGCAACTGGACCTGAACCAAGTGTGAAATCAAATCCACAAGTGGACTTGTGAGTGTCAACATCACCAACCCAATCAGAGTCAGTGTATCCAACAAGCTGTGTAGAACTCTGTGGTGTGTAATGTATACCAAAGTGAGTAGTGCCCTGAATGTAGTGCAAAATATGCTTGGATACTTGCCAATGACTCTCATGAGGCTCATGTGAGAACTGAGAGACAAGGTTCATAGCAAATGTGATGTTGGGATGGGTATGAGTCAGGTATAAAAGACTACCTACAAGTTGCCTATACAAAGTGGAATCAACAAGAGGAGTCGTACAAGTGGCAGACAACACAATACCTGACTGATATGGAGTGGGTGTAGGCTTACAATCAGCCATGCCAAATTGATGAATAAGATCTATTGCATACTTCTGTTATCTAATAGAGATGCCCTTATAAGACTAAAAAACTTGAAGACCAAGAAAATAATGTAGAAGTCCCAGATCTATCATATCAAACCTATCTGCCAACTTGTCCTTGATGTCATGTATCAAAGAATCTGAACTGCTAATGAGGATGAGATCATCAACATACAAAACCAAAATGACAATCTCCTCACCTTGCTTTAGGATGTATACATTGTGATCTGACTCACAACAAATAAAACTAGAACTCAAAAGAAACCTATCCATCTTCTCGTACCAAGCTCGAGGAACTTGTTTGAGGCCATAAAGAGAATGACGGAGTCTACAAACCAATGATGAGTCTTGCACAAATCTTGGAGGCTGCTCCATATAGATCTCATCATGGAGATCACCATGCAAAAAAGCACTCTTCACATCCATCTGAAAAACTAACCAAGAATGTGAAGCAACAAGAGAGAGTACAAGCCGAATAGAATCCATCTTAGCTACAGGGGCAAAGGTCTCAGAGTAATCAACCCCTTCAACCTGTGAAAAACCCTTAGCTACTAATCTAGATTTGTACTTATCTACTGATCCATCTGTAGCATATTTGGTCCTATAAACCCATTTACATTTTACAAGTTTTCTTCCCTTAGGAAGAGGGACAAGATCCCAAGTATCATTCTTCATCAATGAAGAATAATCATCATACATAACAACATACCACTTGGGTATACCAATAGCCTTAGAAAATGACATTGGATCATCTATGCAAGCTTGTCCCAAAAGAGCAACACCAGATGTCTATGAGCGAGTGTGATAAGAATTAGATGGATCACCAACAAAAGAACCAGGTACCTATAGAGTGCTCTTTGCCCACTTGGGCAAAGGTGGTGAAGAAGATGTTTGTGGTGGCTGAATAAGTGCAACATCATCATCATCATCAACAATAGAAAAAAAATCCTCACTATTCTCAGTAGAAGGAGGGGGAGAAGAACTAGATGTACACTCCTGTGGAGTGGGTAGCTCATCAACGTAAACATCCTGTTGAAACAACACATCATGTGTGACAGGATCAAAAAGACGATAGGCTTTTACATCTTCACAATAACCAACAAAAATGAGTGGTTGGATTTTCTTCTCCAATGCTTTATGTTTGTCATCAAGAATGAATGCCCATGCTTGACTCCCAAAGATGCAAAAATATGAAATATCAGGCTTCATCCCAGACCAAGCTTCTTTTGGTGTCATATTTTGCACAACTTTGTGAGGCATATGGTTTTGAATGTAGTTTGCACAATTTACAGCTTCAGATCAATATTGTGGACCCAAATTTTTAGAGTGAATCATACAATTAGCCATCTCTTTCAATGTTTGATTCTTCCTCTCTGCTACACCATTTTTTTGAGGAGTGTGTGGTACAGTAAACTGGTGTTGTATCCCATGCTCAATATAAAAATCATAGAAAGCATTACTATCATATTCCCCCCCCATTATCAGTGCATATCTTCTTAAGAGGAAGAGATGATTGTTTTTCAACAAAGGCTTTGAAGGCCTTAAAAGTCTCAAAAACATCACTTTTCAACTTGAGAAAATATACCCAAGTTTTACGAGTGAAATCATCAATGAATGTGAGTCATATTTAGCCCTTGAAAAATAATGAGTTGGAAAACTCATCAAATCACTATGAACCAACCCTAAGGGTGCATTTGCACGTGTGGCCTTACCAATTGGAAATGGATCCTGGTGTTGTTTACCAAGTAGACAATGAGGACACACCCCATCAATACATGAGACCTTAGGAATGCCTTTTACAAGATTTTTTGTACTCATTTGTTGCATATATCCATAACTCAAATGTTCCAATCTCTCATGCCACAATTTGCTGAGATTATTACCATGTGCTATAAGTGAAGAACCAGAAGACATAAAAGACTCAAACTTATCAAAAGTATAGAGTCTTGCAGTATGGTTTGCTGTACCTATAGCAACTATCTCACTAGGATCATTACATTCTCTTATTACAACATCATGTGAAGTAAACTCCACAATTTTACCAGTACCAGAATTACATATTTGATATATAGAGAGAAGATTAGAAGAGATTTGGGGTACAAGTAATACATTGTTAAAACATACATCTTGTTTATCAACAATACTAGATCCCAAAACTTCAATCTGTGGGGAGTTACCCATAACAATATGTGATGTACTACAATCTATAAGAGAAGATAATAGATCCTTAGAATGTGTGAGATGGTGAGAAGCACCTGAGTTAAAAATCCACTGATCATGACATGAAGATATAGCCCTGGCTGAAAGTGCTTTCCCTTTTCCTGCAAAAGTAAAAGGTGATGGAGATGGAATGGAATTTTTGTGTTTTCTGACCACTGCCTCTAATGCTGCCATCTTCTTAAAACATCTACTTTCATCATGATTATGACCACCACAAAAAATACATGGACCAAATGTTTTCTTCTTTTGCTTAAAGGACTTTTTGGTCTTAGTAAATTTAGAATGATGAGGTGTTTAGGTGGTGGACTCTGGAGGGTTATTTGAAGGTGCTTGCTTTTTAGACTCAGGTGAATGTTTTCCTTTAGAAGAATTAGCAACTAGAGAATGACTAGGACCAGGTAGAGCATCTAAGGCCATTAATTTTGTTTGCTCCCTAGTCAATCTTTCACAAAAAACTTTAAAGGAAGGCCATTTGAATTCATCAGCTAATGTATCCATCATAGTATAAAAAGAAGAGGAAAAAACACTATATGGTCCTTTCAACTTTGAAAAAATCATGAAAATGCACTCCTGATCACTTTTATCCTTGTCACTAGCTTTCAACTGTGACCTTATAAATTTGAATTCTGCCAAGAATTCATCTATTGAAGGGAAATCTGATGGAGAGAGAGTACTTAATTTTGATTCTAATTGCAAAATTTTAAACTCATTAACTTTGAGAAATAGATTTTTAAATTTTTCCCATACCTCTTTTGGCATAGTAGCATTTGCAATGTGAAATTGAATATTATCTAAGACGTTGAGGCAAATCAATCCAAGAGCCTCATCCTACTTACAACCATATGCATATTTGTCTTTTTTAGTGGTGAATGTTGTAGGTGTCATTTCAGAAAAAATTCTCCATAAGCCCTTTGAATGAAGGAGTTGTTGCATTTTTGGCTTCCAAACATGGTAATTTTTATAATTTAGAGGTTCAAACAATCGGGATTCCATTCCCGAGGAAGATGATGAAGTTGACAAGAACAATCTAGACATTTGTTTTTCCTCAAAAAACACCCCTCCCGTTACAATTTAACATCTCCCGACGAAAAAAAAATTAGCCTTGGCTTATACAAAATTAAAAAATGCCTTTATGCAAAAAAAAAATGTAGGGGGATTTGACCCCAAGACCTCCTCCCTACAAATTTTTAAAAAAATATCTCTAGCCACTTTAGCAAAGTCAAATTTAAACTTTCAAAGCTAGAGACTTTCATTTAAACCACTAAAAAATTTAAAAAAAAGCCAAAATGACTCATAAATGTGAGATAAAAGCTGAATAATCTTTGTCTTTAATCATAATAAACTCTTTTCCATCAAGGCATGGAGGTCAAGAAAATTTTTTGAGAAATTTTGTAAATACAGCCAAGGAAAAACACCTCTCAGCAACAGCAGAATGGCTCCACTAGATCTGCCAAAAGGACTATACGGCCTGGTCCAAATCCATCCTTATCAGCATGAAATGAAATCTTTGGAAGTATTCTATCACATTAAATTTTCATATTTTGATTTTATATAGAATAAGGCGTTCAAAAATGAGAAATCTGTACGGCTATACAGCAGACAAAAAAATAGTTTTTAAATTCCTGTTGTTGGCTTCCAAAAAATTGTACAACCTGATCCAAATTCGTCAAAATTTATATGGATAGAAAGATATAACACTCAGATTTCATTAACAGGTATCATATTTCATAAAATTCAATTGTGCGATCTGCCACATCATAAAAATGGATAGGTACTGTAGTCTGCCAACAGGAACCAGTCAGCAAGTTTTTGAATGAAAGAGCTATACGTCATAATCCAAATGAGAAAATTAAAATTTAAATGGATTCCTGACTTCATTTTCTATGCTCTTACGAAAAAAAATCTTATTTTGGAAATCTTTGCGGTCATTTAATGAGCATAAACTACAGAATTTTCCAAAAAAACTTGTAAATAAGAACTAGATTTTGAGAGAATAAAAAATATCTATAACACATCAATAAAATAGTGTTTCTAAATCTTTTAACAGATTAAAAATTTTAGGGAATAGGATCTTCAACTGTAACTCTAATCGCTGATACCATGAAGGAATTAGCAGGAGATACACAGGATCCACAGGATCAATCTAGGAGAAAGAACCCACAACAAATAACCTGCAAATATTTCCAAAGAATAAATAAATTTGTCACACCTAGAAAATAGGTGATAATCCACAAATTTCTCTGTATCCTCTCAATAATCTCTCATGTTATGTAAAGTATTTATAATACAAATAGTTTGTTCATGTTAACAAACTATTTGTAATGATTACAAAATAGAGAAAACAAACTATTTGTTTTCTCATACTACGAACAAATATATTGTTGAGAGATTCTCAACAATAAAATAAATTAACCCTCGATAATAAATTACTTACCCTATTAACCCTAGGTAAGCTTAAATATGCATTATTCCAACAAATATACTAAGAGGGGGGTTGAATATGTATATCATATATATTATAAATATTTTACATAATCAAACTCTACTTAACCATACATTCAAGATATGCAATAAAACTGAAATAATAACATGCACCACATGAGAGAGAGAGAGAGAGAGAGAGAGAGAGTAGATTTTTACATAGAAACCCAATGTGGGAAAACCCATAGAGAACAATCTCAAGTATAATAATGAATACCAACTCAAATTACAAAGTTCACAAGCACCAACTTGTAGGAGCACTAGCCCCTTTACTGAGTACCAACAAAATAACTATTTATGAGCACCAACCCCTCATGTATAAAACACATCTCTAAATGTTAATTTCTCAACAAATGATAGAAATCTACAATATCTCTTTCTATTCTTTCCTATTTTCTTATATAAAATAATTACAAACCATGTGCTTTCTTTCATATTACAAATAACTTCTCAAGATTTTATTTATAGCTTTCTAAATGACCATTGGCATTCACCCTTTGTGACTCTTTACTCCTCATGTTAAATGGTGCCAAACTTGCATGACCCTTTGAATCCATGTATTTGAAATGTCATATGGTGACCCTTCATAAGTAAATTCATATTTTCCTCTTTTGTCTTTGTCTTGGTGACCTTTCAAATTCCTTAAGGTGAATCTTCATGGAAAAATATGCCATACCTTTTTTTGTCTTCACTTGGTGACTCTTGGAATTCCACAAGATGACTCTTCATTGGAAAATGCATCCCATTGCTCTTTTGTCTTTTCCTCATGACTCTTTGACTTCTTCATGGGCCCTCTTTTGAATTTTATGCAACCAAAAATATATTCATTAATATTAAATAAATACAAACACATTTTATCCAAAATATGAACATTAAAAACACCTTTTGACAATAAATGCTATGGGGCCTTTATCACCAATGCTAGACCTTTGAAATCAATGATAATATTTCCAACACCCCTCTACCATCATTTTTCAGCTATAATGGTCTTGTACCTAATCATGATTGTGCAATCACAACTTAATAGTCAAGGATTACCATACTAGGCCCATAACCATCTACCACTTCACCCATAATCTAACCAACCATTTTAGATAATAAAAAGAAATTTATTTCTATCTAATAAAAGGTGTTTGAAATTGTGGAACAATTACAAAATATGCCTACACAAATATCCACTTTAGATTTATTGTGTACATCTACTATCCACAAGAACATCTTGAGAGAATTCCTTGACCAGTCCCAAGTTCATAATGACATATCCCCTGACAAATTTCAATATTTGGTTGAACACCTAGATCTAGGACAAAAATTAACCTTAAACCAAAGTGATATGTCATCCCTTTTCCCACTTCATAATAATCTATTATACATCGATGTTTACATAACATGGCACAAAGTGAAGTATGGCCTTATAGTTAATGAATAAGGTTTATATATTATCTCTCTAAAGCTTATCAAGATTCTTGGGTAAATGAAAGTATATCTCTAAGGAAATATGATCACCATCAAGGCCTATGACAACTAAGAATGGGAATTAAAAGGCACCATTATCTTGCCAATTATCATTATGACTTTGACCCATGATAAACTATGCCATGTGTTAAATATCAATTTGTCATATAATATGATTTTTGGTAGACCTTGGATACATGAGATTCATACAATCCCATCAACATTTCACCACTATATCAAGTTCTACCATTCAGGTATGGAGGTTATCATTGAAGGAGATGTGTATACATACGAGCATTGTAAGAATTTAGAGGCTAATTTAAAAATATATATCTACATTTTCAACATGAATGTAGTTTCACAAAAGGACAAGGGGAAATAAATAATTATTGATTCACTAGAGGCCAAATAAATTGACCCTAATACCATTGATTCACTTTCCCACATGCCACGTCATAAAATATCCAATCATTATACCATCTCAACTAATAACCCACAAGAGTATCTAACCCATGACACTTTTCACATTACAAAGCTTTCATATAACACAAAGTCCTTTTTAGTACTAAAATCCAAACCAATCAAGTAATGGAAAATAAAGGGTAAGGACCATATACATAATCCAACACCTATCACTTTCATATTAGCCTCTAGCCAAGAATAAGACCCTCTTGAAGGTGATGAGTCATGGTTGTCTAATGAGAAATTGTTTGAATGTTACAATAATTACAAGTACCCCATTCCTAATCATATCATGGAGAAACAAGACTATGAAGGAGGAGGTCTCACTCCAAATTAATAGGGAACACTTTACCCAATTTTTATGACTAGGTACAAAGGAACATATGGACTTGGATTTAAATTACCTAGGGGTGACCCCACGTATCCTATTCGAGTTTCATCACTGATTACCAGTGACAATGATGCCAAAAATAAAGTAGAGTCTGATCATATCAAATTTAATGACTTATCATACCAATTTGTTTTACAATAATTCCATTTGTATCATTTGACCAAACATTCATCATAATCCACTTCCATTATACTATCCTCAACTGATAGACTAGGATCAATAAGAATATAACATGTCAATTGATGAATTTTAGAATGATGAGGCCTTTTGTGATTTTTTAGGCCTTAGGGACAATGTTTCATTGGAATACCACAAACAAGGGTTCTCAATCAATTTTGATCTTAAAGCCTATTTTGGAGAGTGGGTGAATACCCTTAGCCAAAAATAATTAAATAAAACATTGAGGTCCCAAAGTGAAAACCTCATTGAGTTACTTTTTGATTAGGGAAATATTAAAGATAAAGGCCAATTTGGTGGTGAAACCCTATTTTAGGTGACATTAGATGGGGGTATTCAACCTTATTCAAACATAGACTAGGAAACCACCAATGAAAAACTTATCTACGATCCAAATTTAGTCTTGAAGAAGAACAAGATTTTGATTGAATCATCCAAGAGACCATTGATGATGAACTTACCTATGGGTTTGAATTAAGTCTTGAAGAATAACAAGGATTTCATCACATCATTTAGGATTTTTTAACTATATTTTTCAAATAGCCATCCCTACCCTTGGGGGATTCTGATTCACCATGCCTAGGAGAGCGCGAAGAACTGGTCCTAATAGAGGACTCTACTATTTCAAATAGTTCAAATCTTTTCTGACTATTCTTGAAGATGGTTTGACCCTTCAAGTGGAAGATACTATAGAGGTAAACATCAGGACTCTAGTGACCTAAAATGGATCAAATTATCCACATTCCTCATTAAGGAGGTACCTAAAGTACTTACATCCCTATTGAGGGAATTTAATGATATGTTTACATGGGCCTACTCTGACATGCAAAGTTTAGACCTCACCTTAGTTTTACACCACCTTATGGTACATCTTGATGTAAAATGAGTGAAACAAAAATTATGCAAGATACATCCATACATTATTGTATTAATAAATAAAGAGTTGGAAAAACTCTTGGAACTAATATGTATTAGGCCAATTGACTATTCTAAATGGATTTCTAAAGTTGTATCCATCAAGAAAAAACCAAAAGGAATTAGAATTTATACTAATTTTAGAGATATTAACAAAGCCAAACCTAAGGATGAATTTATTATACAAAACTTTGACATGATTATTGAATCCATAGTGGGTTATGAGATGATTTCATTGATGGATGGATTCTCAAACTACAATTAGATCTAATTATCACTAGAAGACCAACACAAAATAATGTTCACCACTCCATGGGGAACATTATGTTATCAAGTTATGCCATATAGTCTCAAAAACATAGGGGGCACTTATAAAAGAGCCATGACCATCATATTTCATGATATAAAACATGACATTATTGAAGACTATGTCAATGACATAATAGGTAAATCAAAGACTAGGGCTGATCATTTAACAACACTGAGGAGGATATTTGAATCAATATGTGAATATGAAGTTAGGATCAACCCTAATAAATGTGTTTTTGGATTTACATCAAGAAAATTCTTTGGATTCATTATGTCTCACCAAAGCATTGATGTCAATCTAGGCAAAGTAAGAGCCATAATAGATATGCCACCACTAACCAATTTGAAGTAGCTCCATAATTTAAAAGGCAAGATATAATATATAAAACACTTCATATATCAATTAGCAGACAAGTGCCACCCATTTAAACACCCACTAAATAAAATTGTAACATTTCTTTAGGATGATGATTGTCAAAAAGGTTTTCAACATCTAAAGGACTATATTGTAAATCCACTAGTTTTATTACCTCCAATGCTAGGACAACCATTCCTTATATATATTATCTATAGATAAATCCATAGGGATAATTATATCTCAACATGATTAAAATGTAAAAGAGCATGCCATGTATTATTTAATTTGTACACTGGTCACATATGATCACAATTATATGCCCATTGAAAAAGCATATTTAGCTATGGTCTTCACAGCTCACAAATTGTGACATTACATGTTAAACAATAAGACCATGGTCATTTAAAAAGTAGGTCCACTAAAATATTTAATATATAAAATAGATTTAAAATGCCATATGGACAAATGGATCATGCTTCTCAGTGAGTTTGAGATAGATTATGTCAACCAAAAATCCATCTGTGGACAATTTCTTGCATATTAACTTGTTGAAGCACTTCTCATATATATGGAACCACTAACATTCCAATTTCTTGATGAATCCATTATGACCATCATTGAAATACCTCTTGAGGAGTAACATTGGAGAATGTATTTTTATGGATTGTTCATAAGACATGGATCAAGGGTAGACATTTTATTTATAACACCATAATGGGATCTAATCCCTAAATCATTTTGGACCAACTTACCTTGTACCATGGCTGAATATGAAACACTCATTATAAGGATTCAATAGGTAGTACAATGGAACATGCAATATGTAAAGGTTTATGGTTATTCTTAGTTAATCATCAATCAAGTTACATACCAGTTTCAAACCAAGGATGACAAGCTAGTTCCATACAAGGCCATGGTTGACACTCTCAAGTAATAGATTGCTAATGTCTAGTTTGAACATATACCAAGATCCAATAATAAAATAATAGATTCCATGACTTCCATTAGATATTTGATTTGACATATAAATATGGCCAAAGAATAATGTTTCTTGTTGAAAATTTACTAACACCATATCATGAACCTTCAACCATCGTAATAATATGTGATATTGTTAGTACCAACTCTACTTGGTATTTAGACCTATACACCTACCTTTATAAATAAATTATGGACCCAAAATTATCTCAAAAAAAATCTAAAGCCTTTTTCCATAATGTCACATGTTATAACTTACTTAGACCAACCCTGTACCACCATATTTTTGACATAAATCTACTTCATTTTTTTACTTTAGTAGAATATACATTAGCATTATTGGAAGTTCATGGAGTATGTGAAACCCACACTAGTGGGCTAGTCCTATCAAAACATATCTTACGTATTAGGTAATATTGGCTAATATGGATGAAGATGTAGTTGCATATGTGAAAATATGTGATAAATGTCAATGGCATACTAATCTGATTCATGCCCTATCTAATACTTTGAGAACAATGTTGATACCATGGAAATTTTCTATTTATGGCCTTGATCTTATTGGAAAGATAAACCACACTACATTTGATGATCATAAACATATCCTTACTGCCATATAACATTTTACTAAGTGTTTTAAAACTATACCCCTCACTTACATGACTGGAAAGCAAATTTTCAAATTCATATTTAATCAACTCATTTTTTATTATGGTATCCCTTCTAACATTATATTTGATAATGGTAGCTCATTCAAGAATAAGGATGTTGAATTTCTATGTGCTGAGTATAAGATCAAACACCATTTTTACATGAAATATTACCCTCAAAGTAACATCCAAGATTAAGAATTTAAAAAAACCATTATCAACATCCTTAAAAATATTTTCAATAATGTTGGTCATGATTAACACCTTCAAATATTCCAATCCCTCTAGGCATACCACACTAACCACCACACTCCAATAGGTGCCACTCCATACTCACTTGTTTATGGCACTGAGGATATTCTTCCCATTGAGTTTGAGTTACCTTCATTACACATATTTTTGAAGCATGTCATTTATGATTAATACTATCAATTATATTCCTTGTAAGAGATGGAATTACTTAATGATAAATGCATGGATATAGTAAATAACCTTCAAACATATCAAAATTGACTCTATGGCCACTATAATTGGCATGTGAAAAATAGAGATTTTGAGATTGGTGATCTTGTCCTTAAAGGGAACCAAAAGAATACCAAGGCTGATAAGAAACATAATTACAAGTTCAAGCTCAATTGGGTTGGTTCTCTTATCATTATTACAAAATATGATGTTGGATCATACAGGCTCACCACACCAGATGCGGATGAAATTTATGAGTTGATGCTCAAGCATTACTTCACTTGAGTGACTTGGTGTATTGTCTATGAGTACCATTTAAAGATATACCATATTATCAATTTTATTCTTTGTACCATTTTACTATTCTACCATTCTATCACTTTGTGATTCTACCATTCCATTCCACTATACATTTTCTATCGACCAACTTATTTTGACCCTACTTACCTATCCCATTTGACCTTGATTCCAATCCATTGGTTCTAATTTTAGCACAAATATTTAGACCAATTTTAGTATTTGTTTCAAGTATTCAAATTAGAGGTTGTATTTATGGAGTAGTATAATAGAGGTTTTGGTATTTTCATCCTTCATTTATTATTCAATTCTATACCATTATGGTTCTGATTATAACTACGTATGGTAAAATCAGTGTCCCATGGTCATGGTACTAATTATAACCACCTATGGGAAAATTAGTATCATTGATATGTGTCATTATTTCTTAGTTATAACTACCTATGGTAAAACTAGGGGTGTCATTTATTTTTTGTTCCTTGACATACCAATCTTTCTATTCCTATGGCATACTATGATATTATACCAAATTTACATATTTTGTTTGAATTGGCTGATACACTAATCAGATTCATCCATTTTAAGGTATAACTATAGTGAGTTAAGGTCGTATCCTGGGACTATGTAGGTAGCACTTGATACATGTTGAGGTCAAAAAAATCATCTTTACCCACACATCATTTTGTGAGAAATTTAAGTTTAAACTCTCTTTCCATTTTATGATCTTAGACCATTTAGTATCTCATCATTTTTTCTCAATTTTAGATGCTTAGAAATTTATAAAATCATTTGAAAATTGATTTAGAAAACCAAAAACATTGACCACCTTTTTTCATTGAGGATTCTATGAACCCTCACTAAGTCACAAAAAACCACCTATCGTTTAGTTTTCCCATATTTTTTTATCCTTTTATCCCATGCACTTGTCATTTTTTAAGACCATTCCCATATTATTCTATTCCAAAATCATGAATTTCTTCATCATCATTTTCTTCTATCTCATTTTATGGGATAACTACATTTGGCTTAAAGTTTTTGTTTGATCTTTTGTCCATGGAACTATGTAAGAAACATACACTTACATAGTGCATATGGATATAGCTTAGCCACCCCCTTCCTTTTATTCTATTCCCCACTTTTTTTGGTTTGTTAAGTTGCCTCCTATTTTCTAGGGGTAATGTGCATCATCTTGTTTATGTTGTGTTATTTTTACTACCATTATGATTAACCATTGTTGTTTGTTTGTGTGTTTCTCTTTGCTTAGTTTTTTTCTTTCATTTTTTATTTTTATTTTTGTTTATGTGATTGTTTATTTTCTTTATTATTGTGCCTTGATTTATTCTATGTGTGTTCATTGGGTGATTCCTTGCACATTATTCTTGAATCCATTAATATTCATGCATCAACATTATTATCATGGTTTTTTATCATTTGTGTATTATTTTAAATTGATTATTAGATATAAATATTTAGTATTTATATATATTTTAAACAAGTTATCTTTTTATTCTATCATGATGTCTATCATCATGTGCTATAGTAAAAATTAGGTTCAAGGAGTCTACATATAAAATGCAACAATGATATCTCCTTGGCACCAACACTAGAAACATTCTTAATGTAATACAAATCATATACAAAATAGATTAATTAAATAATGAAATAATTTTCCTCATTGGTAGTTTAGATGAACATCTCCCTACTAACAGGTTGCCTAATCCATCTTTATCCTCTATATCACTTTTCCATCATCATGTTTTCCACTATCAGGGTACAATGCTTATAACCACCTTTGAGAAAACCATTACATTTCCATAAATTTAGGGGTTAATTATTTTAATCTTCTTTTGGAAAATCATTCACTTTATGTTTCCCAACTAGGGTGTGTTTTTATCCTACCAATGATTATAACCACCTATGGGAAAATCATTGTTTTCCTTTTAACTGATTATAACCAACTTTGGGAAAATCAGTCTCTTTTTACCTTATACAATTTTTGATGATTATAACCACCTTTTGGAATAATTTTAACATTTTATATCCTACTTATACTAATGATTATAACTACCTATAGGTAAATCATATTATTTTTTTGTCATAATTGGGGCAACTCCATATGCCACTGATTATAATTGCCTATGGGCAAATCAATTCCTTCCACCTTATCATTTTCATCTATTTGGTCCACTTGTTTACATATTTTGAGGTACCATTTAATGACTACTACACTGACTAATCTCTCAAGGGGTCACCCTAAAGTTCATTTATTTGTGTTATAGTTGGAAGAATATAGGACCTTTTCAATGTTTGAGAAGACATTATTGTGTTTACAACTTGCAACACCTTCCCAAATAGGGGAAAAAGTGTAAACCCCTAAAAATAACCATCAATGGCTTCATATTGGACTTTAGATTGGTTCTTACCAAACTTTTACAAAAACCTAAGAATCAATAAATGTCTCAAATTTAGCTTCATAACATGTAATTTAGATTATAAACCAATTAAATGGGGCAAATATACATGTACAATTAATTCAAATATTAGAAAAATATAAAATACATAAATATAATTAATTAAAATTAAAAACCTAATCAAAATCCTAATTGAATTACCCATGGTCAATTATTGAATTATCAAAAAGGAAATTAAAAAATCAAAGAATATCCTAGGAATTCATTATTACCTTTTTATGAGTTGTCAAATATCCTAAAATATCTTAACATGCATATTCATTTCTAATCATGACCATTTGACACCTTTTAACTCTATTGGGGTTAATTAACTAACAAAGGTAAGTTTTGAACCCATTCTAAGCTCTAACTACACTCTAACTCACCTTGGGTTAGGGTTAGTTACAAGACCTATAAATATAAGCCTAGACCTTTTCATTAGGAGATCTTAGACATAGTAATGTTATAATATTGGTCTTATGAAAAGATTAGAAACAACCGTGTTATAATTCCAAAATCACAATCCAATCCAGCAATTTACTTCATGCAAGCATGATCCAAACAATGGTGCTAAGGAGAGAAAAAGCTACATAACTCCATTTTTAAAGACTTCTTGAGCATAAGCTAAGCAAGCCAAATCAACACATCATTATGAGCATTTAAGGAAGGTAAATAATGTGTAAGTTATTTATATTTTAGTTGAGATTTATCATTTGTTCACTAAGCTTCCCCTATGATCTAAGAAATAAAGTGTTATTCATGTTATTATGTTTTTATTCATGTTTTATTACTTGTTCTAACACATGATCTACCCACCCTTATTGGATTCCTTTATCATATAATTTATTTTTGTGTAGACCATGGATACATGAAATCCATGCAATACCTTCAACCTTGCACTAGTATATCATGTTTCCTCACTCTGAGATAGAGGTAACTATCCATGGATATTTATAGCCATATGAACATTGTAAGCATTAGAGGTCAACTTTTAAAGCTATGATTACCATTTTGGTCTAAACCCAATACCAAATAAGGATAAAGATAAGGAGACACTTGTTGAGTTTTTAGAGACCAATTGTATAGACCCTGATAGCCTTACCTCAACTTCACATACGTCCCTTGTTTAAATTTTGAATAATTTTACCATTTTGGATAATGGTCCAAGAGAATATTTTACCCATGAAACCTTCCATATAACCAAGCTTCTATAAAACCCAAAGTCCTATGGAAGGCCCAAAACTAAGCTAATTTGTATCAAATTATGAAAAAAGAGAATAGCAAAGTTTCATATCCCAACTCTTATTATTTTCACACTAACCACTAGAAAAGAACATGATCCACTTACCAATGATGATTTTTTGGTTATACTATGACAAATTGGTTGATTTATACCAAAGTAAAAAATATCCCATTTGTATTAGGATTATAGATAACCAAACTTATGAAGGTATAGGTCTTGAGGAAAATTAATAGGGTAATATTGAGCCCATTTATTTGACCAAATATAAAGAAAATAATGGTCTTATATTTAAACTATCTAAGAGTGACCCCACATATCTTATTCATGTTCATACACCAACAACTAGTGATGATGATTTTGGAAGTGAAGCAAAGTCTAATTATAACATGAACAAAGACTTAAATAATACCAACTTATTTGACCCAAATACCATTTGTACCATCATGCCATTAGTATAACATTTTTTATTACCCTTTATCATCCTCAACTTATAGACTGTGACCAACAAGAATCCACAATACCTTTAGATGAGTTTGATAATGATGAGGGCTTTTGTGATTTTCTATGCCTAAGAGATAATGTTCTATTTATAGATTATAAACAAGGGTTCTCTATCAAATTATATTTTTTGCCTACTTTAGAGAGATTTTTAACACCATTATCCAAAAATATAAGAACAAAACATTGAGGTCCCAAAGTGAAAACCTCTTTGAGGAGCTTTTAGACCAATATAAAAGTAAATAAAAAATCAAATTTCTTGATGAAAACCTTTTTCAAGTGCCACTAGATGGGGATTTTCACCCTTGTTTGAATGAAGTCCAAGAGACCACCAATAACGAACCTAATTTTGGGTCTGAGCTTATTAAAAAGGAACAACATTCCCTTGATCAAATTTTTTGATAATTGTTAGGAGTGTGGAGCTAAAAGCTTCACCAAGGAGCATAGACAAACAGGTTCGGGTCTACACAGACGCCGGCGTCGGTCAGGAGCGACCGACGTCGGTCAGTTGCAGTTTAGAGGCGCCGACGTCGGCGGTATGGTCGGCTGGCGACGGTCACAGGCGAACAGGCAGGAATCAACGTCGGTTACCTGCGTGTCCAGAAAGCTATTTCCGAGGACAGAAGCGAGTGTTTGCATGATGAGTTTGAGTTGTAGACTCAAGCTCGCGTCTCTATTGTTAGCAATATTATTTTTAGAGCCCTTGTTGAAGAGGCTTAACTGTTTGTTGTAAGAGCATGCTCAAGTTTCCTATTTCTATATGTAGGAGAGATCTTCTAAGCTATTGTATGAAGAAGAGAGAGTGTAATAGAGTATGAGTAGAACATTGTGAATGTTTGAAGGACTGTACTTTAGAGAGAGCTCTTGAGGAATAGAGATCTAGTGAGAGATCTTGTGTGCATCTGAGAGAGGTGTGGAAGAACAAAGTTCTTCATTTGTATTCCTATTGTAAAGAGTTTTTAATACAAGTTTTCAGGGTGTTTTCTTGTATATCTTGTTCTGTGCTATTTATCATTTCACTTAATTATCTATCTGATTTATTTCCGCATTGATTGCTTTCATAAGTGTAATCCATTGTTGGTTGATCCCCAACAAGTGGTATCAGAGCTCAGGTTCACTAACAGGTGGTTCAGATCTGTGTAGTGTGTTCGGATTACAGGTTGCTCACAGGGATTTCTGTTTGAGTGGGAGAAGCAATGGCAGAAGAAAGTAAGTTGAGAATGGAAAAGTTTAATGGCAAGAACTATCAGCACTGGAGAATGCAGATAGAGGACTATCTGTATCAGAAGGATCTTTACTTACTGTTAGGTGGGATAGCAAAGAAGCCCAAGGACATGGAGGATGAAGAATGGGAAGTTCTTGACAGAAAGGCTCTTGGGTCTATAAGACTGAGTCTGGCCTCCACTGTGATATCCAATTTGTCACAGGCAAAAACTACGGTAGAGTTAATGACCACGTTAGCTAATTTGTATGAAAAACCCTCCGCTTCAAACAAGGTATATTTGATGAAGCAGTTATTTAATTTGCATATGCAAGAAGGTGGATCTGTTTCTAATCACCTGAATGATTTCCACGGTATTGTTAATCAGTTAAGTTCTGTTAATATTGTATTTGAAGATGAAATAAAGGCTCTTTTAATTTTATGTTCTTTGCCTGAAAGCTGGCATGGCTTGGTAATGGCAGTTTCTAATACTGCTTCTGCTTCGAATATTTTAAAAGTAGAGGATGTGGTTAGTGTTATTTTGAATGAGGAAATACGCAGGAAAAGCACAGAAGAGACTTCTGGGACATCTGGGAATGCTTTAAATTTCGAGAGCAGAGGAAGGCAAAAAGAAAGGAGCAAGAGGAGATCAAGATCTAAGTCTAAGGGAAGAGGCAGATCCAAATCCAGGAATGGCAGAAGGCCACAATGCTGGAACTGTGGAAAGTTGGGGCACATAAGCAGAGATTGCTGGTCAAAGCCTAAGGAGGATAATCAGCACGAAGGAAAGGAAGAGACAAAGGTTGCAGGTATTGCACAGGATGCTCTTATTTTCTCTTTGCATAATAACATAGAATCTTGGGTATTAGATTCTGGTGCATCTTTCCATGCTACCCCTAACAGAGAATATTTCAGTGACTATGTCCATGGAGATTTTGGAATAGTGTACTTAGGGGATGATGAGCCTTGCAAGATTATTGGCAAAGGTAAAGTGCAGCTAAAGATGCAGAATGACAACACATGGGTGTTGAGGGATGTGATGCATGTTCCTAGTTTGAAGAGAAATCTGATTTCTGCAGGTAAGCTTGGTGATGAGGGTTGTATAGTAACTCTCACAGCAGATTCTTGGAAAGTGACCAAGGGTGCACTTGTTATGGCCAGAGGTAAGAGAGAAGGTACTCTCTATTTGTGTAATTGTATTACTAACAAATCTCCTTCAGTTTTATCTACTTCAGATGTGGATGCTAAATTTTGGCACTCAAGGCTTGGCCACATGAGTGAGAAGGGGATGTCTATCCTTAAGTCTAAAGGTATGCTTTCAGATTTGAAAAGTATGGATCTAGAATTTTGTGAGCATTGTGTGTTTGGAAAACAGAAAAAGGTTAGTTTTCTAAAGACTGGGTCTACTAAGAAAAGGCAGAAGTTGCAGCTTGTTCACATAGACGTGTGGGGACCGGCTCATGTAGCCTCTATTGGCGGATCACAGTACTATGTTACATTCATAGATGACGCCACAAGAAAGGTATGGATCTACTGTATTAAAAAGAAATCTGATGTTTTTGAGACTTTTAAGATATGGAAAGCCATGGTTGAGAATGAAACAGGCAAAAGATTAAAGTGCTTGAGATCTGATAATGGTGGTGAGTTCCGCAGTCTTAAGTTCAAATTGTATTGTTACATAAATGGGATCCGTAGGCAAAGGACGGTTCCAAGGACACCTCAGCAGAATGGTATTGCTGAAAGGATGAACAGGACTATCATGGAGCGTGCAAGATGTATGAGATTGCATGCAGGGTTGCCCTTAGAGTTTTGGGTAGAAGCAGTTGACACCGCAGTGTACCTGATCAACAGAGGACCCTCTACTGCTCTGGATGGTGGAATTCCAGAAGAGGCATGGACAGGTAAAAAGGTTGATCTCTCATATCTCAAAGTTTTTGGTTGTGAAGCCTTTGTGCACATAGATAAGGAAAATAGAAAGAAGCTTGATGCTAAGTCTATGAGGTGCACGTTTATAGGCTATGGCTCAGATGATTTTGGTTTCAGATTTTGGAATCTAGGAACTAACAAGGTAATTAGGAGCTGTGATGTTGTTTTCAATGAAAGAGTGATGTACAGTGATCAGATAAGGAAGCTAGATCAAGCTGGGCAGAGCAACAATGAGTTGGATGAAGTTATGGTCCAAAATGAGCTCGCGGGAAAAAGAAATAATCACTTACAGGAAAACACAGAGACCGACGTCGGCAGGTTTGGAACCAGCGTCGGCAATACAGAAACTGACGTCGGTCATACAGAGACCGACGTCGGTAGACCAGGCACCGGCGTCGGCCAGGAAGAACCGGCGTCGGCCAGTATCAGGTCTACAGGTGGCCGAGGTCGGTCACTGTCAGAAAATTTGGGTGGACAGATTGTGGAAAATGAGTCCAAGACACCAATCAGGAGGTCTGAAAGAGTAGGTAAGCCTCCAATTAGATACTCTCCTTCTTTATATTATTTATTACTAACCGATGGTGGAGAACCAGAAAGTTTTGAAGAAGCTTTACAGGTGGAGTCCAGGAGTAAGTGGGAGCATGGAATGGTTGAGGAAATGGAGTCCTTAAGAGAGAACCAAACATGGGATTTGGTTGAATTGCCAGCTGGTAAGAGAACACTGAAGAACAGGTGGACTTACAGGTTGAAGGAAGGTGAGGATGGTCAGATGAGATACAAGGCCAGATTGGTTGTAAAAGGATTTGCACAAAAGCCAGGTATTGACTTTGGCGAGATTTTTTCTCCGGTTGTTAAGATGACTTCTATAAGGGTTGTATTGTCTTTGGTTGCTTTTGAGGATTTGCATCTCGAGCAGCTAGATGTTAAAACAGCATTTCTTCATGGAGATTTAGATGAGGAAATTTACATGGAACAGCCAGAAGGTTTTGAGGTCAAGGGTAAGGAGAAACTAGTGTGCAGGTTGAAGAAAAGCTTGTATGGCCTCAAGCAAGCTCCAAGGCAATGGTACTTGAGATTTGACAGGTTTATGACTGAGCATGGTTTCAGTAGGTGTCAATCAGACCATTGTGTATATTTTAAGAGATTTGATAATGGTAGATACATTATTCTATTGTTGTATGTAGATGACATGTTGGTTACAGGGTCTCACATGCAGGATATCTCAGAGCTTAAGGTGAAGTTAGCTCAAACGTTTGCCATGAAGGATTTGGGAGCAGCGAAGAAAATCCTTGGCATGAGCATTAAGAGAGACAGAGAAAATCACAGGTTGATATTGTCTCAAGAAGACTATGTGGACAAGGTGTTGAAACGGTTCAACATGCAGGATGCGAAACCGGTAAGCACACCTTTGGCAGGACATTTCAAGTTAAGTAAAGAGCAATGTCCCAATTCACATGATGAGGTAGAGTACATGAATAAGGTTCCATATTCTTCCGCAGTAGGAAGTTTGATGTATGCAATGGTGTGTACTAGACCAGATATTGCCCAAGCAGTGGGAGTAGTAAGCAGGTATATGGCCAATCCAGGAAAGGAACATTGGAAAGCAGTACAATGGATCCTTAGATATCTAAGAGGAACCAGCAGCAGACACTTATGCTATGGAGGTTCAGATACCTCTCTACATGGCTATGTAGATTCAGATATGGCAGGGGATTTGGATGGCAGGAGGAGCACCACAAGTTATGTTTTTACTGTAGGTGGAATGGTAGTTAGTTGGATTTCTAAGTTGCAGAAGGTTGTAGCCTTGTCAACTATAGAAGCAGAATATATTACAGCTACAGAAGCTAGCAAGGAGATGATATGGATGACACGGTTCATGGAAGAGCTTGGAAGGGAGCATGGGAGTTGCAGATTGCATAGTGACAGTCAGAGTGCAATCCATTTGGCTAAGAACTCAGCTTTCCATTCTAGAA
This sequence comes from Torreya grandis, assembly GCA_037957365.1. Classification (NCBI taxonomy): domain Eukaryota; kingdom Viridiplantae; phylum Streptophyta; class Pinopsida; order Cupressales; family Taxaceae; genus Torreya; species Torreya grandis. Next base: position 183,951 of record JARHVA010006047.1, on the reverse strand, counting down.
CCAAACACATACAGCTAAGGTACCACTTCATACGGCAGGTATTGGAAGATGGTGAGTTGAAGCTGGAGAAGATCCATACAGACATGAATCCTGCTGATATGCTAACAAAGCCGGTTACTAAGGAGAAGTTGAATCTTCATTCAAATTTTGTTGGTCTTCACGATTGAGTTGAAGATGGAGGAGCTAGAAGATCTTGCTGTACAGGTATTGGTGCAGCTGGTTTATCTCCAAGTGGGAGATTGTTAGGAGTGTGGAGCTAAAAGCTTCACCAAGGAGCATAGACAAACAGGTTCAGGTCTACACAGACGCCGGCGTCGGTCAGGAGCGACCGACGTCGGTCAGTTGCAGTTCAGAGGCGCCGACGTCGGCGGTATGGTCGGCCGGCGATGGTCACAGGCGAACAGGCAGGAACCGACGTCGGTTACCTGCGTGTCCAGAAAGCTATTTCCGAGGACAGAAGCGAGTGTTTGCATGATGAGTTTGAGTTGTAGACTCAAGCTCGCGTCTCTATTGTTAGCAATATTATTTTTAGAGCCCTTGTTGAAGAGGCTTAACTGTTTGTTGTAAGAGCATGCTCAAGTTTCCTATTTCTATATGTAGGAGAGATCTTCTAAGCTATTGTATGAAGAAGAGAGAGTGTAATAGAGTATGAGTAGAACATTGTGAATGTTTGAAGGACTGTACTTTAGAGAGAGCTCTTGAGGAATAGAGATCTAGTGAGAGATCTTGTGTGCATCTGAGAGAGGTGTGGAAGAACAAAGTTCTTCATTTGTATTCCTATTGTAAAGAGTTTTTAATACAAGTTTTCAGGGTGTTTTCTTGTATATCTTGTTCTGTGCTATTTATCATTTTAGTTACTTATCTATCTGATTTATTTCCGCATTGATTGCTTTCATAAGTGTAATCCATTGTTGGTTGATCCCCAACAATAATGTCCTACAATGTTTGTTACATAGCCCTTGCTACCATTAGGATATTTAGATTCATCATGTTTGAGAAAACATGAAGAACTAGTCTAACCAAAATACATTTCTATTGAAGGAAAATTTACATCCCTAGTAACTATTATATAATATGGATTGAATCTCTTAGTAGATAATACTATGAAAGTGAACATTAGGACTCTAGAGGATGCAAGGTGGATCATAATAGGTGCATCCCTCACTAAGAAGGAACATGAAGATTTTATAACCCTTATGAGGGAGTTTGTTGACATATATTTAAGGGCTTATTTAGGCATGCCAAGTTTGGACCCCTCCATGGTTTTATAGTACCTCATTATGCATCTTGACAACAAACCTATTACATAGAAACTATAAAATATACATCCTTGAATTATTGTGTTAGTCAAGAAAGAGTTGGATAAAATCTTAGAAGCTAGATGCATCAGACTGATCAAATATTCAAAATAGATCTCCAACATTTTTTCTCTTAGTAAAAAGACATAAGGGATCACAATCTACACTAATTTTATAGAAATCATTAAGTCCTACTCGAAGGATGACTTTTCCCTACTAAATATCGTAATGATTATTGACTCCACAACCAAGTATGAAATTTTTTCCTTTATAGATAGATTTTTTAGGATATAACCAAATTAGGATTGTACCTAAAGACCAACAAAAAAAATGTTCACCTTTCCTTAGGGAATTTTTAACTATCAATTCATGTCATTTAGCCTTAAGAATGCTAGGAAAACATGTCAAATGGATATGATTATTATATTCCATGACATGACACATGATATTGTTAAAGACTATTTTGATGACATATTGGGTAAGTCTAAGACCTATTCAAATCATCAAGTCATACTATGAAAGAACTTAAAAGGATTTGTGAATCCCAAGAATTTCATATTTGGTGTTACGTCAATAAAATTGGTAGGCTTTATTATCTCTTGTCAAGGCATTGAAGTTTATCCTTCCAAGGTTCAATCCATTACCGAGATGTTTCCACCTTCTAATTTGAAGCATCTCTATAGTTTTTAGGAGAAAATCTAGTTTATTACATGCTTCATTTTATAGTTGGCCAATAAATGCCATCCTTTCATTCCTTTACTAAAAAAGGTGTTACATTTATTTGGGATGCAAAAGGTAAAAAATCCTTTGATCACTCAAAATATTACTTAGCCAATCCACATTTTATGTTATCACTAATGCAAGGTAGGCCATTTATCCTTTACCTATCTACCATTATCAATGACCTAGGGGAAATTTGAGCCCAACATGATGAACATGGGAAAGAACATGTAGTGTACTATCTAATCCATACACTAGTAGCATATGAACATAACTATACACCAATTACAAAATATTTTTTAGATATGTTCTTTGAAGTTGAGAAGATACACCATTACATGATTAAAAACAAGACCATAGTCATTTACAAAGTAGATATGCTCATGTATCTACTATAAAAAATAGATTTACAAGGTTGTATGTCTAAGTGCATCATGCTTCTGAGTGAGTTTGATATTGAGTACATCAATCAGAATTTCAATAAGGGACAAGTACTTACAGATCAACTTGTTAAAGATCCTATTTTAGATACTCAACCACTCAATTTTACATTCCCATATGAGTACATCATGAATTTCTTATAAACACCATGTAAAGAGAATTAATGGAAGCTATATTTTGATGATTCATTTACATCTCATATATTAGGAGTAGGTTTGTAATTTATTACACCACAATGTGATATCATTCCCAAATCATTTCATATCAACTTTATTTATACCAATAACATGGATTAGTATGAATCACTTTTTTTAAGTCTTCATATAATATTTCAATGTAACATTCAACATTTATTGGTTCATAGAGATTCCTAACTTATTATTAATCCAATTATAGACTAGTTCTAGACTAAATATAATAAGTTGGTATTGTACAAATCCATGATGGACATTTTCAAGTATAATATTTCTCACATTTAGTTTGAACCCATACCATGGGCCACTAAAAGGACAATAGATTCCATGGGTACCATTATTTATTTGATACAGAACACAAAAAAGGTGAGACAATATCAATTCCTCATTGAACATTTTCTACTACCTGCTCATGAACCCTCAACCATTGAAATGATCTATGATATTATTGGTCATAGTTATATTTCATATTATAACTTATATAATTATCTCCATGACCAAGTCCATTCACCCAACCTTTCACTTAAGTAATAAAAATATTTCACACACTAAGCCTCTTGATAAATCTTGCTTGGCCAAACCCTTTACCAAAAAAGCTTTGATCTAACTCTACTTAATTATTTGAATTTGGAAAAATATGTATTATCATTAAGGGAAGTTTATGAATTATTTTGTGGATCTCACACTAACAGGGCCATCCTTGACAAAAATCTCCTACATACTAGTTACTATTGGTTGACCATAGAAGCAGATGTAGCTAATTATGTGAAAAGATGCATACAATGTCAAAAACATGAAAATTTAATTTATTATTTGGATAGAACACTCAAACAAATGACTACACCATGGCCATTTTTAATGTGGGGACTCGATCTCATAGGTAAGATTAACCCTACCTCCTTAGATGGCCATAATCATATCCTTACCACCATCGAGTACTTCACTAAGTTGGTTAAAGTTATACCCCTCACTTATGTGATTGGAAAACAAATTTACAAATTCATATTTAACAATCTAATTTATCTCTATGGTATCACATCCAATATTATATCTGATAATGTTAGACCATTTAAGAATAAGGATGTTAAGGCACTCTATGTTATGTTTAAAATTACCCAATATTTTTCCACTACATATTACCCATAAGGTAATGGCGAAGTAGAGTCATTTAAAAATACCATTTACAATATTATTAAGAATATTGTTAATGATATTGGTTGTGATTATCACTTACAGATATTTTGTACCCTCTAGGATTACCATAATAATTACTATACTCCAAAACGAGCCACACATTTCAATTATTTATGTTATTGAGTCCATTCTTATGATCAAAGTTGGGTTAAATTCTATATGTATCTCATTGAAGAACATCCTTGATGATATGGATTATAGAGTCACTCATCTTCAAGAGCTAGATTTAGTGCATAAAAAATGTATGACCACTATAAATAACATTCAAGCATATCAAAACTAATTACATGGCCATTATAACTAGTGTATCAAGCATAGAGATTTTGAGTTTGGTGGTCTTATCCTCAAATAAAACTAGAAGAACATCATAGCTAAGAATAATAAGAAACGCAAGTTCAAGACTAACTGGATACACCCTTATGTCATTGTTTCTAGTTATAGATCTAGAGATTATAGGTGAGCTACACCAAGAAGGAGATTAACTTGATGAAAGCATGAAAATAATAAACCTCAAGTGTTATTTTGATTGAAAGAGTCAAGGTACTATCTATGAGGATCCTTTACATCATACCATAACATGATCCTTACTTGTACCACACCATATATCATTCATTCCATATCTTCCATATTAACCAAAGTTGTTTATCCATCATTTACCCCACCCTTTTAAAACTTAGTTCTGATCCATCAGTACTTTAGGCACCTTTATATATTGTACTTGGATGAAGTTTTAGTGGTTGATTAAGTATGATAATTCATTAAGTGTTTTTCTCAAAATGAGTTAGTATATTAAGGTAGTATGATAGTGCTTTGGTAATTTCACTATTCATCATTGTCACATTTTATCCACTTTATATGCTACTAATTATAACCACCTTTGGTAAAATCAGTATCTCTTACCCATGCCATTGTTTCTTAATTATAACTAACTTTGGTCAAATTAAGAATAATCCCATTTTTATCCACATTGTTGGATCATTATTCTATACTTTCTAATTTGCCTATTCATAAATTTCTTGTTACTTAGTCAGATTCTCCATTATAGGTTGTAATTATAGTTACTTGAGGTCCTAAAAGATTATGTAGGAAACCATCAATTCATGTTTAAGTCAACTTAATCACCCCCTTTACCATGCTCTCAAAATTTTATGAGTAATTTAAGTTAAATATTCTCACCAATTTGTAAGCATATTTAAGCCACACTCTCATTATTTTTCAAGTTAACCCATTCTATGTCTCATAATTATCCATTAAGTTGAGATGCCTATAAAAACCAAAAAACATACCTACCTTTAACATTGGGCCATTCAAATTGTATCCTCACCACTCAAGGCATGCATTTCCTAGTTAACAGATATAAATGAAGCATTCTCATGGGTTTTGTCATGACCATTTCCATTTGCCTATTCCATTTTATAATAGTATTTCATACCATTCTTAAGATAACTACATTTCTCCTAAATTTCACATTGGATCTTATGTCTATGGAACTATGTAAGCTACATCCAATTTCATAGTGCATTTGGAGTTAACTCTACCAAATTCAGTGATTAATTTTATTCACTATTCTTTTGGATCATAATTTCCTCTAGGTTTGTCTCCAAAAATGTTCTTATCATTTTATGAGCAAAAATTTCCTACATTCTCAACATTTTATGAGCAACTTTAGTTTCAAAACTCTCATTATTTTATGATCTCATTCTCATTCTAAGCCTTAGATGTAGCAAACACTTGAAATATCAATTCAATTCATTTGTGAATACTAGTATTTTATATTTTAGTGTGGTTTTTATCCTAAACCATAATCTCATGCTTGTATAATTTGTTTGTGTTGATGCTTTCACGATTGTGAACATCATCCCCCTCTTTTCCTTTGCACTCTCATTTTGTGACACCATTCCTATTTTCCTCTACAAGTCCATCATGTTTTCTTGTCATAATTTTTATTATATCCCATATCGTAAGAGAAATAAATTTTGCCTAAATTTCATGTTGGATCTTGTATCTATGGAACTATGTATGAACTATCCACTTGCCTAGTGCATATGGATTCAAATTAGCTACCCCTTCCTTTTCCTATATTCCCTGTCCCATTTTTATTTATTTATTTCATTGTCTCATATAACCTAGGGGAAACATTTTCCATTTTATTTGTGTAATTGTTATTTGTGGCCTAAGGGAAACACTTCATCTTTTTGTCCTATGTTATTTTACCTATATCATTATTAACTAGCTTAGGAATTACCTTGTTGCTAAGAGTAACACCTCTATTCCACATGCACAAATAGTATGTATTCTATTAGTACTAACATTATGAATAACCACTACTACAATGTTGTCTTTATGTGTTTAAAATAATTTGTTTATTGCAATTTTATTTTATTTGGATTGTTTATTTGTTTTGATTATTTACAACCTTGTTTGTTTGTTTATTTATTCATTTATTTTATCTATCTTTTTTTATCTATTTTTTGTATGTTTTTTTATTTCTTTAATTTTGTGTTATCTTGCCTTATTTGTTTATTGGTGTTTTATTTTTTTATTTTTTATTAGAATTTTTTATTTTTTGTTTCTTGATTGTCATAGGATTATTACACTATATTTACACTTTATTCTTGATTACCCATATCATGTACTTGATTTGTGAATTAGTGTACATTCATACACTTAGTTTATTTCATTATAATCACTTGGGATTTGGTTTTTCATATCTTATGCCTAAGTTATTTGTACTTACATTTAAATTGAATTTTCCATGATTTGGATACACATTGTTATTATAGTTATATATAACTTTGATACATAGTATCAGAAGATATAAAATAAATCAGACCAAAAGATCTATCAGATAATGTAGTGGATATTACTTTTCCTTATTCACACCTAAAAAATACCAAACACTACCGAAATGCCATTTAATTAAAACCTAATGAATCATAATCATTTCTAGTTAGGATGTGCATCTCTATACTAGAAGATAGCCTAAATTCATGTTTATCCTTTTTGTTATCTTATTCTTACTCCGTAAGTGTAGATTTAGTAGGTAAGCCCCCATTTCCATTTTTATAGACTTGGAAAACTCATGTGGACATTTCCTAATCATATCCACTCTACTAGGTCAAAGATGAATTGTATCATGCTTCCTTCCACCCTACTGGGGAATTTTCATTATGCCAATGATTATAATTACATATATGAAAATCCTTGTTTTTATTTATCAACCCTACAGGGTCATCTCACTATGCCACTGATTATAACCACCTTTGGGCAAATCAATATCTCCACCCCCATTACCTATAAATTTTATCATTTATTTATTTTCAAGGGAACACTTGATGTCTCTATTTTGCCTTCCAATCCTTAGGGGGGCATCTAGGGCTCATCCATCAGCTTCTTGGCAATTAGAAAAGGCATTAACAACTTTTAATTCTTTGAGAAGATGTTAGTGTGCCTATGTCTTGAAAAGAGTTCCCAAAAAGGGGGACACTATAGACACCTAATTTTGGCAAAAATTGTGTTCCAACTAAACTTCAAATTGATTTTTATCAAATAATGGAAATTAAGCCTAAGAATCACTGAATGTCTTAATTTCATCCACACTTTAGACATTAGTACTTCTAATCATGTTAAGGCATATATATTTTTGGTATTATCTTGTATGAAACCATAACCTCTCATGGATTCATATATAGTCAAGTTGTGGCCTAGTAAATTGACAGATAGGCCTTTGGACCCATTAATCAAGGCACTTAAATAATTCTTAAAAATCAAAAATGTTAAGAAAAATGAAATAAGTAAATTAAATTAAATTCCTTCCTCTTGGATCATTCTTTCCTTTAGGTATATCTCCAAAAATTCTCTCATCATTTTGTGAGCAACAATTATTTATGATTTCATCATTCTGAGAGCAAATTTAGTTTGAATTCTCTAGCCATTTTACAAGCTCATTTTTATTCTAAGCCTTAGATGTAGTAGACAATATGAATTAATAATTTAGCTAATTTTTGAATACTTATATCTTATATTTTAGTATGTTTTTATCCTAAGCCATACTCTCTTGCTCAGGTGATTTGTTAGTGTTGATGCTTTCATGATTTTGAACATCATCCCCCTCATTTACTATACTCACCATTTTATGACACATTCATATTTTCCTCTATAAGTATGTCATGTTTTCTTATCATTATTTTTATTCTATACCATATCCTGGGATAACTACATTTATCTTGAAGTTCACGTTGGATATTTTGTCCATAGAACTATGTAGGTAGTGCCCACTTTCCTAGTACATCTAAATTCATCTTAATTACCCCATCCTTTTCTTATATACTCCACATTTTTATTTGTTTCTTTCATTGTCTCCTATATCCTAGGAGAAATATTTTCTATTGTGTTTGTTTCATTGTTCCCTATGGCCTATGGGAAACATTGTATCTTTTATTCCTATGTTGTTTTATTAATGTAATTATTACCTAGCTTAGGGTTTACCTTGTCACTAAGAGTAACACCTCTATTGCACATGCAAAAAAAATTGTATTCCATTTATACTAACATTGTGAATAACCATTGTTACAATGTTGCCTTTGTGTATTTAAAATAGTTTGTTTATTACACTTTTATTTTATTTGTATTTTTTTTAGTTGTTTTTTTTATTTATTTATTTTATTTTGTTTATTATGTTTTGTTTGTTTCTTTTTTGTTTCTTGATTATTTTAGGATTATTACACTTTATTTACACTTGAGATTTGATTACCTATATCATATACTTTAGTTATTAATTAGTGTAGATTCTTATACTTATTTTATTGCATTATATTCACTTGGGACTTCATTATTCATATCTTATGCCTAAGTGATTTGTACTTACATTTAAACTATTTTTTCCATGATTTAAATACACTTAGTTTTCCATTTGGAATTGTACTTAGGGTGTTTTTATTTAATTTTTCTTCATTTCTTATTGTGGAAAGAAATAAACTGGTTAAGGGGTGTGTATAAGAATACCTATTGAATGTGGACTCGTTGAAGTCTAGAATTTATGAGAAATCATCTTTGGTTAGGGAATAATACCTAAAAAATAAAAAACACTAAAAGGTAAATTGTTTGTTAGATAAGTAGTTGGGTGGATTAGCTATCATGAGCTAGATCTTAAAAGCAAAAGTTTTCTAGGAGGCTATTAATCCACTTATTTTAAACACTCAAGTTTGTGAATAAAAAAGAAAGGATTTTAATTAAATAAAAAAAAATGAAATTAAATACAAAAATATGATATAAAATGAATAAGATTAATATAATAAATTTTAATGATTTGATTAAGAAGATGAATTAAGATAAATTAACCAATACTAAAAATTAGTTAAGTCAAAATAGTGGTTTTGGTTTGATAATTTGACAAGGGCCAAAAGATAGATTGGTTGGGGATTGGTAAATGGACAAAGTGGTCAAATGATAGAGGGTTAAATGATTTATAAGGTAAGTATTAAATATGGTAAAATGGGGTAAATGGGAAAAATGGATAAAAATACCAAAATGACAAAAGGGTGAATGGGTAAATATGACAAGATGGCAAAAGGGTGAATGGGTAAATAGATAAGGGTGGTGAATGGCTAAGAGAATAAAGAAAGTAAATAAATAAATAGACAAATAAATAAAAAACTAAGTAAGATATCTAGAAAATGAAACTAAAAAAAAATGTTACCCTTTTAGTTATTGAAGCTTTGTTTATGTGGTTGAACATGTTGATGATGTTGTTGAAGATGATGATGTTGACTTACAAATTAGGTAGAGTTTCAAGGATTTTAATGATTTTAATCCAAATTGGATGATATTATTCACAAATACACAACCTACAAGATGAATTCTTCAACCAAAACTAAATTCTACATGGGTGAAGGAGAAGGGGGTACTTATAGCATTTGTTGTCAATAAACATGCCAAAGAAGTAGAATAGTGAAATATGGTTCCATTTTCCAAGTGGGCTCATAAATGACAAAGGGGATAAGAATGGTGGGATTCCCACCTTGTTGGTTTTTCTCCCACATTTAAAATGATTCCAATTTTGTGTTAAAATCATGCACATAGACCTAAATGAGGCCAAAGTACTTTCCACCAAGCTAGGTTGTCTTTTGGCTAAGTGCCCCATGAATTTTGGCACCATTATCCATATGGGTGCATGGGTGAATAAAATGATAAGGGTGATTGGATTCCCACTTTTTTAGTTTGTCTCCTACCTTGCACATGGATCTAAATGAGGCCAAAGGACTTTCCACCAAGCTAATTTGTCCTTTGGCTAAGTGCCCCATGAATTTAAGCACCAAATTTATGCATGAGGACAAAAACACATGTTGAATAATGGCCCCATACGGAAAAATGTGCCATACTTCAAAGGAGGGGACCTTTGGTGCTTAATGATGTCATTAGGTACCTTAGATGAGGGTGCCATGTGGGGTATGATGTCCCACTTCAAGCCATCTCACTTCAAAGACATGTCACTTGCCATATCACCTTCAATATCACCTCTCATGTCACTTTCCATGTCACCTACTATGTCATCATGAATAGTGATAGTGGGTCCTAGAGTGAATAGTGATAGGATAATAGTGATTTAGTTAGGTTAAGAGTGGTTGGTTAAGGGTTAAGAAGGTTTAAGGGGTTCCAAGGCATTCAAACATCAAGAACTTCAAGTGTAAATTTTTATAGTGTCTACATTTTGCCCCTTTTTTGTTATGAAACTTTTAATTAGAAATATCAAAAAACAAAAAAAACGTATCACTTGGTCAAAGGTTAAGATGTCCTAAGTATGGGAAGAGGTATTCCCCCTCAAATTGGGAGTTGATGAGGAAAATTAAATTTGGGTACAATTTTGATAAGAGGTTGGCATAAAAAAGGGTTGGGTATTTGAAACACAAATGTACACAAAAAAATGCAACTAAGTGTGATATCTAATATCACACACAAACAAAAGTTTCTAATGTTGGTAAAATAAGGGTCAAATTCTATGAGGCAAGTGACGAATGTATCACATGACTAAAACTATAGTTGAGCACATTTGTTAGTATCTTATACAAGTTTGATGTTTTCATAGGTATTCAAATTTAGAATTTCTCCTTTAAAAAACATAGAAGGTTTGGTTGTGCACTAGGTGGTGTAAATTCAAATGTTTAGCATGGAAAGATTGGTCAGTGTAGTCAAAAGGCCCAAGGCAATATTATCATAAAAATATGAAATAGTTTTGGTTAAAAGGGCCAATGTTGAGGTGGATAAAGGTGAATGAGTGTGGATGGATTGGTAGGGGGTGCCCAAGTTGATTCAAAATTTTCTAGTATAAATTGATGCTACCTATATAGTTTTATGGACAAAATATCCAAAAGAACTTTAGGCCCAATGTAGTTCTCTAGTAGTTCAAATGGGTTGCCCTAATATGATATACTACATGGTTAGGTTTGGGTTGATAGTTTAGTAATGGTGAAGTGTCATGGTGTATATTGGTGAATAGTCACCATAATGATCCCACATGCATTAGGAGGAGAAAATATAGATGGGTAAGGTAGGATAAATAAGTGGGTAACAAAAGGCTAAGCACCACAAATGTCCTATGATGGAGCTAAGCCAAAAAAGAGGTTCCTTCATTAGGAGGTTATGCCTTCTAAAATTATGTGAGGGTATAAGTATAGTGATAGTATTTATTTATATGAGCTGAGTTATAGGAGATGGATTTGTATCAGGATCTGCATAGTTTGTTTGGTAAAAGGCCATTATCACTATGAGTCAAGTTTTATGGGTAGTAGCAAAGTGACTATTTACAAAGAATTTCTCTGATGGCTAAGAAGATTCTATGACATAGAAAATTATAAGTGTGGTGAGTGATAAAGGATGGACCTTGCCTTACTCAAGAACTACATGGGTGGGCTAAATAGAAGGTGTCTATGTCTACATCTGTTGTCCCAATACCTCAAAAATAATGACTTTGGGTTCTACTCAGAAGAGTCACTACTATTAGAGAGCTACATGGTCTAGGATATTGGTTATATGGTTGAATAAGATGGTTATTAGCCTATGATGGATGATTTTTTAAGTGGAACAAAGGAAAAAACTACCATGTTAAAAATGTATAAGTTTGGGACATGGAATAGTGGGATCATAGTGGCAAGCATTTAGAAGCTGTCACCACCAGCAATAGTGGTAATTTTGAAGGCATGACCATTATAATAGCCCATGGATAGAAGCTAATTTACATCAATCAAGGGAAATGTGACAATGATGAAAATGACCAACAGTCTCAAAAGGACTGCAAGATCACAAAGCAAGCAAAGAAATCAAATGTAGATCAAAAGATAAGGGCAACAAAAAGACATGATGATGGTGCATAATGACTTTATCAAGATGATCGGTTGGATTGAGGGCTACACGTACACACAAAAAGGTAATTATACATGAATATTTCAAGTGGGAAGACTATTCAAGGGAATCAATGATGTCATAGGATGCTTCTCATCGATGAAATATATAATCATGTTAGTGAGGAATAATGGTCAAGTATTCTATTTAAAGAATCATGCTAAGGATGAATGTATATTATAAAGTTATTTGGTCTTATAGGTTGTAGATAGTGTATATAATGACACAAAGTTTAAGATGGTGAACAATGGGAATAATGGTAGAGAAAATCAATAACCCTCATGAACTAAAATAATCAATATGGTGAATGTGTGTATCTACTAGATACTACAACATATACTGGTGATAATAGAAGTACTATTAAACTAAAAACAAGATGAAAGGCACCCACTACTTGAGATTGATCCTAAATTCTTACCTCCTTAATAGTGAATAAGGAGATAATTTTTCTACACAAGATGTAGGGTTAGGGAACAAGATGATTAGTTTATCTATGGAGGGAACCCTCAATATCTAGTGGGATGTGCACTGAGGCAATAAGAGGTGGCACCTATGCAAGTGGAAAAACTAGTGTAAAGGGATGTAATGGCTATGATGGTTGAGTAGGGTCAAAGACCCATAGCGGAATATAATTCTTACCCTATGGGGATGAATGCTAAAGAGGAGAACAAAGTATGCCCTTTAGCAGTTGCTAATATAGGGAATGTTATGGATGTTATTTTAGGGAGTAATCAAGTATAAGGATGATTGAACACAAATCTAGGGTCACCAAATAATTATCCTAATGCTTAGGTAGGAAAATAATGTATGTAGATGCCTTAGGTGAGGTGCTTGTATTCTGATAACTTTGTATGTGTCATGTGACTCCTCACACCCTAAATAAAATATTACACAATTTACTGTAAACATGTAAAAAATGTGTTAGATGTCATTATTTGAATGTTATTATGCTTATGGTTATGTGGGTACTCATTAATTTTATGATTATGGTTATTATTGTTATGGTTATGGTTATTTTAATCTCACTTAAGGTAAATTAGATGAGGTAAGGTAATGAACAACACTAGAATGGTAAAGTGAAGAATATAATCAATAGATAAATTTCATAATAAAAATATTAACCAATCACATTAGGATAAGAAGAGGGTATGATGTTTTTTATTTGAAAAGGATAAAAATAGACCCGAAGTGGGATTATCTTAATGAACATAATCCCTACAAGTGTATTTCATGAGCATGTTTTAAAGGATTAAAAATGTGTGTTGATCACACTTTATCAAGTACACTCAAAATCTGTATAGGGTTTAAAGTGGGAAGAGGTGATGGATAGGGTGAAGTGAGTAGTTGGAGAGGCACAAAAGGATGACCCACTAATAATAAAAAAATATATTGAAGGAAGAAATGAATTCCTTAAAGTAGCAAACCTAACAAGATTTCATGCATTAAATCAAGAGAGCAGAGGACATGAGGAAGCAATATGACTAATAATCACACTCTAATGAAGGAGAAGATGGGGTGAAAATGGGAAAAAATAAAGGAGATAAAATAATGGATGAGGTGAATTCAAACCAAGACATGGATGAAGCAATAGGTAGAGAAGATAATGAGGTCGTAGATAAAGATGAAGGTGGATAAGGATGGAAAGAACAAAGCATGGATATGGAGGAGGAAAAAAAGGTTGGGAAGAACAAGGAATGTCATCAAGGGAGATGAGAAAAATGAAATTAAATATATAAAATAGAATAAAAATAAAATGTAGAAGATGGGGGTTTGAGGAATGTACTAAAAATGATAGATTGGAGAATTGAAAAGGATGGGGAAAGAAGTGTAACAGTCAAAGGGTAAGGGGAGGATGAGAAATATGGCATGCCATGGAAGAATTGAAAATAGGTCTAAAAGAGACCAAAGAGGAAATATTTTGGTGATGAGAGTGCAAAACAAGGAAACACATGGAAGAAAAGGAAACAAGAGGGAAATTGAGTGAAATGAGGACACAAAAAGAATGAGGGGAGAGTGAATAATTAGGTGATGGCATGACCAAGTAGGAATGGATAATGATAAGCAAGGATAGGAATAATGAATAAAATTAGATGGTGGTGTTGGAGATGATAATGGGATGTAAAATGGGAATGGGGTTAAGAAACATGAAGGGAAGCAAAGGATGGGTGGATAAGACGCTGAAGAGATAAGGTATGTTGCAATTAGCTTGTTAGAAGAGATTGACAAGCTGAATGGGTGATTAGAAGATATTAACAAGATAAAAAAGTGGTGAGGTGGTGAATAAATAGGGGAACACAATTATATGGAATAATATGAAATAAGGGATGAAGATCAAGGATTATAAGAAGAAGAATGAAGTAGGGATATAAAGCAAAAACATTCACATAGATGCAAAAGATAAGTGAGTATAGATATGGAAAGAGGAAAATGGGAATACAAAGTGCAAAAGGTGAGAATATATAAGAAAAAAATAGCAATTATGGAAGGCTTCTCAAAGGATAAAGACCTAGTTAGAAGCTAGTTGAGGAAAAAAATTGAAAAGGTGTGAAGAATGGCAAATTGACAGAGAGTGGTGGCACACATAAGAAAAAGGGGATGCTAGAAGAAAAAATAGAAAGCATGCCAAATTGAAAATATGGGAAAGAGGGAAAAAAATTGATAATTCAAATTAAGGTGGTTTAGAAGTAGTGGAAGAGTAGTAAGAAGGTGGTAACAAAGAAGATAAGGAGGTAAAATTGTCCATCAATGTCCAAGGGAATAAGATGATGTGGAATTTGTGAGGCAAAGAGAGTGCGAAAGAGGGTATGATAGGTTTCCAAGGGGAAGGGGAAAGGATAAGAATGGTGGAAAAAGACAAAGGGGGTAAAGTGTAAGGTTGGTAAGATGTGAAGCATTTGCCTTTGAGAGAGGAAAAACAATAAGCTCTTGATCCATACTTATGGGTTATGATGTAAGGTCGAAGCCAATTGAAAGAAAAATTACCTCATTTACTTTTCTCCATGTTGGTCACATGTTGGTTTTCTTTTAGGACAAGGTCTTTGATATTGATGTAGACACCGAAATCGTGTCGACTCCCCTGGTCATTCCTCGTCTTCTTTCTTCTTCGCCTATTGAACCCTTGCCGATCACTTGTTTCACCAACCTTGACCCTGGGAGCATGTAAAAATGAGCACAGAGCTAAAGCTAGACTCTATCCCCATTATACATCTGCCGACGTCGGTCTTTACCCAGCCGATGTCGCTGACGTCGGTCACCTATCGGCTGACGTCGGCACTCCTGCCGACGTCGGTCACCTTCCCCTTATCCGTTATCAGTTACCATTCGGTTTCCCAAAACGGTTGACGAACCGTCTCTGGAACCGTCCCCGTCCCCCGCCTTCATCAAATTCTGCCAACCATTCGAGACAGGATCCCCGAACGCTACCCCGGAACGCTATTCGAAATGCTGAGCAACCAACCTGCGAATTCCTCCACCAACCTACGAACCCCGAGCAATCATCAACACTACGACATCAACACTCTCGGCATCAACCAATCTGCACACTATGGCTTTCATCGCGTCTTCTGGCAGGTAAGCATTATTCTATTTATTTCATTTCTTTCTCAGTTATTATTTATCAGTTCTGTTATCCCTGCCTC
The DNA here is from genome assembly GCA_037957365.1 of Torreya grandis. NCBI lineage: Eukaryota > Viridiplantae > Streptophyta > Pinopsida > Cupressales > Taxaceae > Torreya > Torreya grandis. Next base: position 168,069 of record JARHVA010006047.1, on the reverse strand, counting down.
TGTCTCGACTCCCCCAGACTCTATTCAGACCTCGTCCCGACCTTGCCCAGACCCTGTCTCGACTCTGTCCAAAACCCCCTAGACTCTCTCAGAACCTGTCCCGACTCTATCCAAAACCCTACCCTGACCTTATCAGACCCTGTCCCGACTCTCCCAGACCCTGTCCCGACTCTGTTCAGCCCTGTCTCGACTCTCCCAGACCCTGTCCCGAATCTGTCCAGACTTTCCCAGAACCTGCCCCTACCGACGCCGGTCACTACCCCAACCGACGACGGCACCTTAACCGACGTCGGCACATTCCTTAACCAACGCCGGCACCACAGAGACCGACGCCGGTGACTGTGCAGAATAGTGTTGTATATCAGGTACGCTCTTTATTTTTCTATCATTTATTTCTGTCATTATCATCTACTTTCATCCAATATTCTGCTCTTTTTTATCAGTGGGTTGATATCCTTCTAGGGAGTCTTCGTACTTCTGGGATCGGGCGTTCGCCTGATAGCCCACCATATCTTTGACTAACGTTTTTCCGTGTTTTAGCCTTTTCTTCGCAGGTGTCATTCCTCCACAGCAAAAGAGGAGAATCTTTCAACGTCTGATTTCGGTGCGCATGACTTTATCAGGTACTTCTAGCCTTGACCATTTCTTTTAGTTTCTTATTCTTCTTTTGAATGTAGAAAGCAATTTTGCATAGAAATAATTGAATTCTAGCTCTTTTAGGTGATTTTTATAACCACAATTGATATGTTATTAATATATATGGAGGTGGTTAAGCATTGTGAGATGATATTCATCAAGTAACTCAAGCTGGGCTAAATGGTGCTAAAAATAATATTCATCAATAATTAAATCTTAAAAATATATGAAAAGAGATATACTTTGGATTTCAAGAGGTAAAACTACATTTGATCTGAAGACTAAAGAGAAAGGAGTAGAACCCATATATTTTCAAATGTTAGTGCGATAGGCCAATAACATGAAATGGATGTGCAAGTGCCAATCTTGATTGAAGGATTGATGACTTTGGTTAGCATTTTTTTAAGTATTTTATTAAAAACTTCCACCTATCTATTTTCTTATGGATGCTAAGGCAAGGAAAAGATTAACTTGATGCCAAATGCATCACACAGACCATATACTTGATTGTTTTTTAAAGATTTTCCATTATCGATGATGATCTTATGTGGAATACCTAAGAAAAAAATGATATGATGGTTGATAAAGTCAAAAATATTCTCTGCTTTGGTCAAGATAAGAGGAATAGCTTCCACTCACTTGGTGAAATATTCAATTGCTGTGATGAGGGAGCTTGCCACTATGAAGAATCAGGGTTGATTTCCTCAATGAGATCAAGCCCCCATTATGAGAAAGGTCAAAATTCCTTAGATAATTGGAGGCCATTGGCTAGTGCATGATGTAAACTAGAATGTTGTTGACATTTAACACACTTTTTAACATATTTTCAATGGTCTTGGTTAAGGGTGGGCCAATAGTATCTAAGGTGAAGGATACATTTAGTGACTACTAGACCACTAAAGTGTCCCCATATATCCCATCATGCATTTCCTTGATGGCATGGGAAACTTCATGGTTGCATAGGCAATGAATAAGGAGACCATATAAATCATGTTTGTAAAATATTACCCCTAGTATGGTGTAACGAGAGGTACTCTGAAAAAAGGTTCTTTAGGAATTCTTAGAGAGGTTGGGAGGAATGATGCTGAGGTTCAGGTAGTTAAAAGTTTGGTCATACCAAATGTCAGATGGGGATTATTCCACAATACAAATGGTAAGGAATTCATATTGGTTATAAGAGTGTGGTAAAACTATGAATGGTGACAAATATTTTGGAATTGGAAGACTGAGAAGGGATTTGGGAAGTAAGGAAAGCCATTGTATTAGTGAATTTTTTGGTAGATTTAGGAATAGATAGGACTAGGTAATATTTGAATGATGATAAGAGTTTGTCAACTAAAAGTTTATATTTTTGTAATACATCATTCTTATATTGATAGGAGCCATTGACCTAGTTGACGATGAGTTAGGAATCACCAAATACATTGATTATCCTAATTCCCAAGGTTATAATGGTTTGGAGACCTATGATTAGGGATTCATACTCATCCATATCATTGGTGAATTCAAAATCAAGTTTTAAGGATCGAGGAATGGTTTCACCATCAAAATGGATAAGGATAATACCAGCTCCCCCACCATGTTGTCACTTTGACCTCTCAAAGAACATAGTCATTTGGTAGGTTATGTCCTCTTGGGAAAGAGTAACAATGGATTCATCTAAAAATTCAAGAGGAGGAGGTTGGTGATATGTCAAAGGTGCTTCAAACAATTGGTCAATAATGACTTTTCCTTTAATTGAATTGTATTTAAGGAACTCAAGATCAAACTTTGTTAAGGTCATAAGCCACTTGGCCATACACTAGTTTTGGTATGGCTTGGAATGCATGTAATTGAGTGGGTCTGTGTTGGTTATGGCATAGGTTTTATGGTTAAGAATATGGTTGTGGAATTTTATGGGAATGAAAGTCAAGGCCAATAAAATTTTCTCAGTATGGGTATACCAAGTCTCATATTATACAAGTGTGTGGCTAATGTAGTACACAACTTGTTCTTTGTGTTTTTCATCTTAGTGAGCTAACATTGATCCTAGGGAATGGTTAATGGTAGAGATATATAGGTAAATGAGGTGGTCATCCTTAGGAGGGGTGAATAAAGGTGGTGAAAAAAGGTATTATTTGAGTAATTAAAAGGCTTTTTGACAATTTCTATTCCATTTGAAAGAGACATCCTTCTTTAGAAGGTGATGGAAAGGTTGGCACCAATCTAAAAGCTAGGAAATGAAATGGCAAATGGATTGAAGCTTTCCCTATATGATATAGACTTGCTTAAGGTTGGAAGGAGGAGACATATCCAAGATTTATTTAACCTTGGTAGGGTTTACTTTAATTACTTTAAGGGAGATTATAAATCCAAGAAGCTTTCCTAAAAGGACCCTAAAAACACATTTTTTGGGGGTGAGTTTTACATGGAACTGGATTAGGCATTTGAAGATAATGCTAAGAAATTTTAGATAATCTTTATAAGTTTTGGATTTTCTCAAGAGATCATTGACATAGTCCTCTATGATGGTGTGGATGTGTTCATGGAAGATGTAGGTCATGGCTCACTATTAGGTTGCACCAACATTCTTTAACCTAAAAGGCATGACTCTATTAAAAAAATTTCCCCAAGGGGTGGTAAAGGTAGTTTTATGCTAATCTCTAAGAGCAATAAAGGTTTGATTGTAACCTGAAAACCCATCTATGAGAGATAACATCTCATGGCCAGTTGTAAGATCAACAAGTTGGTTACTACTAGGTATAGAAAAGTCATCCTTAGGGAAAGTAAGGTTAAGGTCATGAAAGTCCACACAAATACGTAGACCCCCAGTGGATTTAGTGATAGGTATGATATTTGAGACCAATTTGGGTAGTTAATGGGTTGAATGAAGTTTACAGATAGGAGACACTAAAGCTCTTCTTTGATGAGAAGGGCTATGTGAGGATGCATGCATCAAAGTTTCTATTTAATAGGCTTGGTGTCATGATGAATGACTATGATATGGTTAGAAATGGTGGGGTCAATCCCAGGCATATCTTTGTAAGACCAAGTGAATGTTATGTTGTAATCTTGGAGGAAAGAGGAGAATTCTTGAAATTATTTGACATCCAATTATTAGCCCAGTTTGACAATGTGGGGATTTTTTAGAGTGCCCAAGTTGATATCCAAGTGGACTCATTGAACATGGTCAAGGTGTCAGGAGGAAAGGATTTATGAATTGAAGAATCTAGGGTGCCAAGGTAGGTGAGAATAGAATCATTATCTTGATGATGGATGGTGGTAGGAGAATCATTTTCTACCAATTTGGGATGAATGAGAGCAAGAGTTTTAGTTTGGCCATCTTTTTGATAGATCAGAGGGCCCAAACTAATAGTATTAAATAAAAATAAATTTAGGAGGAATGATGTCAAAATCCTCAAACTTTGAATGAGTTTGGGTTGGTGAGGAGGGGATGTTTTTCTTGATGCTGACAATAGGTTTGGGTAAATTGGTGGGCTCTTCAAGTGGTACAAACCTAAGGCCAAATGACTCATGAGGTCTTTTATCATATTGACCAAGGACAAATCCATTTTAGGCACACCTATGAAGGTATAATTTAGTGAATGTTAGTTTGTAAAGGTAGGAGAAATCATAGGTGAATGGTCAGATAGAAGAGGTAGTGGTAGGAGTAAGAAGTAGCTGATCAAATTTTCCATAGATGAATTTTGTTTGATGGTTACGGGGACCAAAAGGGATGATGGTTCTGATGTTAGTGTCATATAAAGGGTCATGTTTGAGGTTCCCATATTCTTTAGGAGTAGGGAAATCATCCAACACTATAAGGTGATAGTCCTCTAATGAGAATCATTAAAACATAGATCCCAAGGGCTCCTCTATGGGGATCTATGAAGAAGGGATAGAGAATCTAATTTATGTTTCATTGATGGTTTTCAATTGGGGTGTAACTAATAAAGGTGAATTAGATGGGTGTATGAGGAAATTATTGGGGTGATAGGTCATGTTTCATGATGAGAAAGGATATAGGTCTGCTTAGATATTGACAACCTAACCCTCATGCTCAAACCTAATGCATTAATGGAGGGTAGAGGAAACACATTCCATGGATTAAATATAAGGTCATCCCAATAAGATGTTTTATTAGAATTCTCATTCCACAACATATAAGAGCTAAGGGAGTGTGTGGGGTCTTACATAGATATGAAGGATGATGGTTCCCAAAGTAGTGGCCATAGTGTCATTAAAGGATAGTAGGACCATTGTGGATTTTTGCATGATATTATCTAGTAAGTTAAGTTAGTTATAATTATAAGAGGCTATGATGTCAATGTTAGCTCCTCCATCAATAATCACTCTTTTGACATTGGTTTGGTTGATGTAAGTGGCAATAAAGAGTGGGGGATCTAAGTACTCAAGGTGGATGGAAAGTATTCATGAATTCTTAAAGGTGATAAGGTTGGAAGTTTGAAGGGCACCAACAAAGGTGGCTAGAGGTTGAGTGTCATTGGGTTAGACTTAGATGTATTGCAAGGCCTCTATGAGTTCTTGGTGGTGATGGGGTGAATTAGAAATCAACTCATATAAGATCATTTTTCTGGGGGTCTAGTGAAGATACATAAGGATAGCTTTTTGGATCCATATTGCATATGGGTTGTAATGTGGAGGGTTAAATTAGGGGATACCTAAGATAAGCGTCTTGGGTTTGCTTGAAGATAAAGATGGTTGGGTGTGGTTTGATTGGTATTTTGAAGAGGGATAAGTCTAAGGAATGGATACCTTAGCCTTCCATTTATCCTTTTGTTGGGATCTAGTGACCACATTGATAGTATAAATAAAAGGAGAGGGTGAGGTAGTAGAGTGGTCACACTCATTTTCATTCTTAGGTGAGAGTGGAGGTGTGGGAAAGTATTGGTTAGGTATGGTTATTATTTTGGTTGGTATAGGTGAAATAGGAGGTTCATCTCCTAATAGATCATCCTCATTATAAAGGTGGTGGATGAGAGTTTAGAGAGATTTGAAATTATCTGTATCATGGATGGGCGTCTTATGGTATAAACAAATCAAATTATTATTGAACCATGATGGTTTGGGATGTGAAGGGTTAAAAGGTTTGATGGGTGGTAAGATCAAGTAAGAGGTTTGCAATAACTATTAGAGAATGGTTAGGTATGACTTGGTTAAATGTGGTAAAGGTTTAGCAATTTTTGTTTTAGGTGTTGAGGTAGAAGGTTTTTTGGAAGTCAGTTTAGTGATAGGTGTCTTATGTAAGGTGGTAAATTTGGTGGATCATTTTGGTTTAGTCAATATGGTTGATGAGCTAGAGGTGGAGGATGGAAAGGTTGGTAACTTAGGTAATATTGGTGTAGTAAAAAGTGGTGTGTTAGGAAGCAAGTCTAAAGGTTTAACTAATAGAGGTGGTTGGGTTTTGGTAAAAATAATGGGCTTCATGTTCAAGGTAGAGGGATGAGGACCAAAAATGAAGGGCAAGGCTGAGGGAGGTAAAATTTGAGGATTTGCACCTTTGAGTAGTTTTATTTCTTTAATTTTTTGTTTTGAAGGGGGTTTAGTTACTTTGGTCTTTATTGTCTTAGCTAGTTAAGGGTTGGTTATTTTGGTGGAGGTTTTAGTTGGTTGGGTGGAGGCTTTATTTTTTTGGTTATTAGAGGTGCTAGGTTGGTATATAAAATAAGGGGTTAGATTTTATGGCTTGGTAACATAATGGATACCTAATTTTTGCCAAAATGTAGCTTGATCCATATTAGGGTTGGGCATAATTTCTAATTTTTACACTAACTTTGAGAAAGGTTTGATTCCCTAAATAATAGATCTAAAAGATAATCTACTAGGTGGAGATATAGGGATGCTAACCTTGTCCTCTTCCTCAATAAAAGTATGTAAGTTTGAGATAGATGGATCTTTTATGGGAGGATTAGATAGGGGAATTTCTTTCTTAAGAATGATTTATGTGGGAGGGGAGAGTTGCATGGTAATTAGTGAGGAAGGTAAGATGGGTGTATGGTCTGGTGTGTCAGACAAAGGGGAAGTTGGTAATTATGCTAATGTAATGAATGAGGAAGGAAGAAGAGGTACTTCCTTGGTTTGGGTTTCCAAAAGGGTAAAAGGTAACTTTTTTACTTCAATAAGTAGATAGGGGTTGGTAGAGTGGTGAGTGGTTTCTTGATCAGTGAGTGTGTTAAGAACCATGTCAATGGTATGGGTATCAAGAGAGCATTCGATGTTGTTAATCTCCTTTTAGTAGGATCATGGTTTGGAAAATGTTGCCTAAATATGTTGAGGGCTTGGTTGGGAGGTGCATTGGGGTTGTCTAATGTAAGCTACCCCTTGTCAATGAGATATTGGATAAGGTATTTGAAGGTATTGTACCTATTGATATCATGTCCTATGACTCGATGAAAGGCACAATGGTCATTATAATTATACTAACATAACACAGGGTGAGAAGCATCAAAATATTGGGATGGTTTAATTTTTGAAAGTTGGATGATATTAGATTTTAATAACTTTTCCAAAATAGAAGCATAGGGTTCCCCAATTGAGTTAATTACTTCTAGTTTCTCCAAGTTTTGTTGTTTAGGTTTTGGTTTGAAGAATTAAATGATTTGGAGGTATGGTTCCTCAAGTTTTACTAGTTAGTAGATGGTGGAGGTGTATATTTGAGGACTATGGAATTTATAGTTCCTTTTTTCTTGGTGTTGGTATTTGTCTAGTTGCTTGACTTGGAGGAAGAAGGCTCATTGGTTGTGTAGGTAGAGTTCTTGTTTTTGAGTTTGATCTTTCCTTCATCAATGACTTAGTTCTATAGTTTATGAGCCATGGTAAAGGCTTCATCAAAGGTCTAGAAGATTTGTACATGTAATGTAGATGATATATGTTTGGAACATGCCCAAGTAAAGATCTCTATAAGTTCAAGTTGAGGTAAGGAAAATGAAACTTAGTTAATTATTTTCCTCCAATGAGCCACAAAATTGGTAATAGATTCATCCTCAAATTTATAGATGGATTAGAGGTTGGTGATAGAAAATTTCTTGGATATATTGATTGAAAAGTGATCCAAGAAGTTTTGGGATAGTTGGGTGAAGGAAAAGAAGGAATGTTTGGGTAAGACACTATACCAATCTAAGGCCAGGCTAGATAGAGACATCGAGAAAGTGTGGAGAAGAAGGGAATAATTGTAGGCAATGAGATAACAAGCATTCCTAGATTCCTTAAGGTGTTGTTGGGGATCCTCCTTGATTTCAAACTTAGAAAATTTAAGAATTTCCCATTGGGGAGGATATGGCTTAATAGGTATGGATGGGTGGATGGGTTCACTACAAATTTGGTCATAGGATAAGATATTATGAGCACTTGATATGGATGAATCTAAGGTGGTCATTTTTTCCATGATCATCTTCATGAAGTCTACTTGGGGTTAAGCACCTAGGAGGTTGTAAGGTGCATATTGTGGTGGTGGATGAGAAACAAGGTTATAGTGGGTAGAAGGTTGATAGGTTGACACATATTGGTATGTGGATGACAATGTTTAGGTATAAGATATATATTGGTTTGTGGATGACAATGGTTGGGTAGAAGATACATTTTGGTATGTTTGTGTCAAAGGTTAGATATATTTAGGTGGTTGGGTAGTGGGCATATGCCCTTATGGGTTATGGAGATAACTAAAGGTTGCTTGTTGGGTAGGACTGGTAGTTGGGTTGGTGGCCAATGGAAGGGTGGTGACTCTTGTACAAATTGGTGTAAAATAGAGGGTATGGACACCACAAGGATTTGAAATAGAGTGGTGTTTGATAGATTGGAGGTAACTAGAGGGAGATGGGTAGTGCTAACAATACTCACTCCTATTACAAAAGAGTGATTAGTAAGAGGTATAAGGGCAGTGGTAGTTTGGGTCAATTGATTTTAAATGGTAGTTTCAAAATGGTTGTTGGTTGATGGTAAGGCTTTGGTAACTAAAGGTTGAGTAGTAACCATGGTAGTGGAGGTACTCCCCATGAGGTGGGGAAGCATGTCATAAGGTGGATCTTTGGGTGGGGTCAAAATTGGGATTTGGTAAGACACAATTCTAAGGTAATGTTGTAAGGCTACATGATTATTATATAGAAAATTAAAAAAATCAACATCTCTTGGGAATACCCTAGTAGTAATTCCTAGAGATTGAGGGGCATCCATGGGTTTAAAAATGTGTTCCATTGATGTAGATGTGGGAGAGGTTGGTTGACTTGGTGGTGATTTTTTTTCCTCAAGGTCTCTTTTTTATTGGTGAGTAAGAACCATATGATAAAATATAAAAGGAATGATATGTTATCACACCTCAAAAAAAAGAGTAATCAAAGAAGATTTAATTGCAAAAAATGTATTAATTAAGAGTGCATTAAGTCTTAGGATTATTTTTTATCTCTCTTTTGGCTTATGCCTTAGAAAAGTGCGAAGAGGAAATTGGATTCAATAGGTCCTAAAAATGTAGTCTATGTTTAGTTTTGGGTTGCATTTAGGTGCTAAAAAATAAGTCTTTATTGGATCGAGTATATGGATTAGTACTTGGGGCTTGCTCCCCTTATATCACAATCCCATAGCTAGTATGGTTGCTTAGCCAATTTACCAATTACCCAATATTATACTCAGCTAGAGAACTGAGTTGGTTATCCTCTTAGTGATTAAATCTAAGTAATATAATTGGGAAAGGGTAAGGGAATCTGCTAGGTGATGAAATCCTAGTCAGGTCTTGTCTCAAGCATGTTTGATGTGTTGATTGTGCAAGTAGTTTGGCATGTGTAAAATTTATGGTTCTATGATTAATTTGTTTTGATTAATTAATCTAGGTGAACTAAGACATGCAAGTAAACAATGTATGTAATTAATTTTAACCAAAATGAAAAAAATTATTAATTTTCAATGAAAATAAAAATAATTAAAATGCACCTAAATACAACACTAAAATGAAATCATAATCCTAGGATGAATTCTCTTTTATTTCTTTTTATTTTTTTATTTCGTTTTCTTTTTTTTTCTTAGAAATGCAAGGAAAATAACATTTAAACTTTTCTAAAAAATGCAACTAAAACTTATACTTTTTAAAGATAGAAAGAAAGTTCAATTTTATAAGAATGAAGCTAAATGAATTTCACTAATGTAATTCTAAATATCTTAAAACATCTATGAACCCAATAAAACTCAAGGGTCCCATCAAGCATGCCAAAATGTTTCTATTCAATTTTTCCTCATTTCTTAGAGTGAAAAGAAAGAAATTGGTTAAGGGTTGTGTATAAGAATGCCTATTGAATGTGAAATCATTGAAGTTTAGACTTTTATAGAACTCTTATTTGGCTAGGGAAGAATACCTAAAAATGATAAAACACTAAAAGAAAACTTATTTGTTAGACAAGTAGTTTGGTGGATTGTCTAGCATGAGCTAGATTGTAGAAGCAATTTTTTTCTAGGAGGCTATCAATCTACCTACTTTAAACACTCATGTTTGTGAATAAAAAATAAATGATTCACATTAAATAACAATTAATTGAAATTAAATACAAAAATATGATAGAAAATGAATAATATTAATATAGTAAAGTTAAATGCTTTGCTTAAGAAAATGGCTTAAGATAAATCAACTAATGTTGAAAATCAGTTAAGTCAAAATGGTGATTTTGGTTTGGTAATTTGACAAGGGTCAAAAGATAGTTTCATTAGTAGTTGGTAAATGGAAAAAAGTGGCAAAATGATAGATGGGTAGATGGTTGAGAAGTTAAGTAGTCAAGATGGAAAAATGGGTTAAATGGGAAAAATGTATTAAAATGGCAAAATGACAAAAGGATGAATGGGTAAATGGATAAGGGTGGTGAATGGGTAAGAGGATTAACAAAATAAACAAATAAATAAACAACTAAGTAATATATATACAAAATTAATCTAAATAAAACTAAATAAAAATTTTACCCTTTTAGTTGTTGAATCTTTGTTGATGTGGTTGAAGATGTTGATGATTTTATTGAAGATGATGATGTTGACTTGAAAATTTGGTAGAGTTTCAGGGCTTTGAATTCTTTTCTTTCAAAATGGATGGCCTTATTCATAAATACACAACCTAAAATATTAATACATCAACCAAAACTAACTTCCCCATGGGTGGAGGAGAAGGGGGTACTAATAGCATTTGTTGTCAAGAAAGATGCTAAAGAAGTGGAATAGTGAAGTATGGAACTATTTTCAAAGTGGCCTCATAAATGACAAATGGATAAGGGTGATTGGATTCCAACTTTGTTTTTTTAATCCAACCTTACACATGAGTCAAATTTTGAGTGGAAATCATGCACATGGACCCAAATGAGGCCAAAGGACTTTCCACCAAGGTAATTTATCTTTTGGCTAAGTTCCTCATGAATTTTGACACCATTATCCATATGGGTGCATGGGTGAATCAAATGATAAGGGTGGTGGCATTTAAACTTTGTTGTTTTGTCTTCCACCTTGCACATGATTCCATTTTTGAGTGGAAATCATTCACATGGACCCAAATGAGGCCAAATGACTTTTCACCAAGCTAATTTGTCCTTTAGATAAGTACCCCAATAATTTTGGAACCACCTTTAAGCATGAGGACAAAAACACATGTTTAATAATATCCCCATTGGGGAAAATGTGCCATAATTCAAAGGAGGGACCCTTTGATGCTTAATGATGTCATTACGTACCATGGAGGAGGGTCCCAGGTGGGGTATGATATCCCACTTCAAGCCATGACACTTGTCAGATCACCTTCCATATCACCTCCCTTTCCAATTTCCATGTCACTTGCCATATCACCTACCATGTCATCATGAATAGTGATAGTGGTTCCCATAGTGAATAGTGATAATGAATAGTAATTTTGAATAGTACTTTCAAATAATACTATGTTAATATTGATAGGAGAATAGTGATTTAGTTAGGTTAAGAGGGGTTGGTTAAGGGTTAATAAGTTTTACGGGGTTTTTAGGGGGTCTTGAGGCATTAAAACATTAAAAACTATAAGTGTAAAATTTTCTAATTTCTACATAGGGTTAAACTAAACCTAACTACAATTAAAGTTAACCTAACTACACTTGGGTTAGGGTTAGTTTAAAATTATATAAATAGAAGTGCTAACACCATTATAAAACAATTTCTAAAAATGAAAGTTATAATATTCAATTGTTGATAGCAAAAAATTCTTGTAAGGTTATAATGTAAAAATATTGATAGATTGCTACATCTTGCCAAACTCAACCCAAACATTGCCAAGGTGAAAAGGAGAAATGATGCAAGGAGAACCATTTTCAAAGACACTTTGAGCATAGAATGAGCACATTCCTCTATGGATAACATACATATATTTCTCTCAAGGAAGGTAAATAATACCTTTTTTGTCTTTAATTCATAGTTACTTGGATTCTTCTCTTACTCCTTGAGTGGCTAGGCTTGAGGTGTTAGATTCTTTGTGTGATTTTATTGAGGTTTATCATAATAACACTTTAATAAATCCAATCTTGGATTATTATGTCACAAAATATGCATTACATTTGTAAATTAGATGAATTTTGGGCATTAAACACATAGTTTTAAAAATGGACACCTATTTTTTCATAGGTATCTAGTTGGGACACAAGTGTATGAGAAGCTAAAAAATAGGTACATGTCCAAAACTACTAGATAAGGATAATGATCATGCTTAGATAATTTTTCATAGCATAAAATCTTGGTCATAAAAATAACATATGTTTAGAATAATAGATTAGTAATTTGGCACATAGAGATAACAAATTTAATCCTTTCAACAATGATAAGGTCTTAGATATGAAGGGTAAAATACAATGATAGATTTTTTTCCAAGTGTACAAGATTGAGGTTCTATATAATTTAGATTTATTATTTGTAAAATCTTGTTTCATACCATATTTGTGTTCATTATAAAACCATTATGTAAAGGATGTTGTACCAACATTTGATACTATATATATTCTAAAATACGTGAAATATGGTTCACAATGTATAATTATTTATAGATTTATCATGACTCTCACATACAAAACATTGAAATGACATAATTGGATTGTTGTAATGATGATCCTAAATATTACATTATTAGTATTTTTGATTCATGGATGAATATTATACATAATATTTAAGACAATGTCATCATATTAGTAGGTGTATATTTATGTGATTTTCCTTTTTTAGTTTTTCTCTAAGCCAACAATAAATATAAACCTTAATTTTTATCTTTTAATTATGTATTGATTTAGAGGGATATTACATTAAATTGACCTAAATATGTAATGTTGAGAAATTTTAATTGTTTTAATTGAATATTTATTTTATTTAATGTGTTTGAACAAATTCATAAATGATAAAATACTACCCATGTAATGATACATATGTTTTTTGTAAAGCTAGCATGAAATATGAAAAAATATATATTTTTTGCTAAGAGCCAATGGATGTACAAATTGGGAACATACAAAGTATGCCATTCAAATTTCTAAAAATAACACGGTTTTCCATCAACATGGGAGATTTCATATACATAAATATATGGTACATTGAGAATTTCATGAAGAAGCACAACAATTTGGAAATAATAAATCCATGATTTTTTTTCAATCATGATTGGTATTACTCTTTCTTTCTCATTATAAATATATAATTTAATGCTAAAAAGTACAAACTCCTTTTAAAGTCACGATTTATAAGAAATGTTTCTAGCCACTTACTACCATAGCTAACACACATTTATTTGTTTTAAATAACTAAAATGAATAAAAATATTTTAATCTTTATACAAACCAATATAAATATATAATATAATATTATAAATAACATATTGTTGTTTCTTTCACAATATGCCCCATTTTCAATCTAAATATGAGAACCCTCTTTTTGCTCTAGAGTATGATCTTATACCTTGTAGGAGTTCATTATGGTTGTTTGTCTAAAACAACCATATTTGAAATGCATGTTTCACTAGATTTGAATATTTGAAACTTGAACATGCTCCATTACTTTAACTACGTCTAAATAATAGAGTGTTCATCATAACTACTTAAGTCTAATTCACATTTAGGACTATAATTTTAATATCTAAATTTGAATAAATATGCTACGTCTTAGCCTATTTGTCTACCTATTTTTTGGAAACACATATGAAATTTCATTTTAGGCTATTTTGCCTTAGGTTTGTGTAAATTATCTAACTTTTTTTATAGTTTTATTAATCCTATTCCTCAGCAAGTTGATCCATTTTGATTTTTATTATTCTATAAATGATGAATTATTTATAAGGTTTTACTTTTTTAACTTATTTAATTCTCATAAAAGTGGATGAAATTATATTTTTAATCGAGTTAAATGTCTAAATATATCAATTACTTAACTTTATATTTAGTAATTTTAATTTGAATTTTTGTAGCCATTTATTTTCAATTGTGTAGTGATTTAACTTGTTTAGAAATAATAGAGTTTTATTCCTATTTTAGTTAAGGTTCTAGATTAATAAATCAATAAATAATATTACAATAAATAGAGTCTTGATTTGTATAATTTATTTTTCTTTTATACCTTTCTTAAAATAGTAGTAAATAAGGAGAAATATAACTTAGCTTGAATCTCGACTGAGATAACTTAGATATAGGTTAAAACTAGCTACATAGGACTAAGATAGTGTCATGAATCTGAATCTAGATTTCATTGGGTGAAAGGATAGGAGCACCAAAAATAAGATACTTTAACATCTGGTTTTGTATTCCACTCTTGTTTCTATTGTCCAAACTAGTCATAGAGACCTAATTTTTTTTGGATTTTTGTGTTGTTCCTATGTGAGCCTGCCTATGAAATATTGAGTGTTGATTCATGATGGAACTCACTATAGATCTATTTTAATATTCAAACCCTAACCCTCCATCATGTTTGATAAAAAAATCTTTGAATCAATTGATAAAGTGGGGGGTTAGTGTGTAAGATGCACTGAACAGGTGATCCACACCCCTTATGTTGGAATGTTGCCTACATACCAATACTCCGAAGAGGGATCAGGCCATATGTAGTTCTCCCACCTAATGTGATTTGTGAAATACTGTGATGAAGATGAAAGAATGGAAAATTGAGAGTGTTTGAGGTGGTTAGGGACTGGTATGAGGGTTTGAGTATGTTTACAACTATGTTGGGTGACTATATGCAGAGAATAGGGAAGTTTGCATTAGTTCTTTGTTTGTATTCTTGCTTACTTTATAAGATTTATCACCTCTCATTATAAATCAGCTTTAGGTAAGATTTTATAAGGAACCATTGGTCATGGGTTAGATTTATTCATGCTAGGATGACATAATGAAGGATAGGAATCATACGAAAATGATTTTTGGGCTCAAAATGCAAAAAGATAGGAGCATCAAAAATCAAACACCCTAGGGTCTATCTCTATAGTCTAATTATGTCACTCCTATCCTATAGGATTGATACCTAGGGGAATATGATTGTCCTATAAAAATTAGCTTGGTTGAGGTGGAATGACCATTCAAAAGTTTTTTGATGCCTGTTAATGAATAAAAAGGTGTTTAGAAGGGTTATAAGAGCATGCAAAAAGGAGTTATGGATAGGATGTCATAAGCCACACTCAAACTACCAATTTAGATATTTTATATGACTACATTTGCCCCTCCTTTATTCTAGTGATGAAATAAAGTGAAATACTAGTATAAAGGAAAAGTAGAAAGTGTACCTAAATTTATCTGTAAGGGTGAAGCCCATGAAGATATGTGATGTTGAGTGATGCTGAGTGATGTTGGGTATGTGTTGTACCAAGAGTAATATCATGAATATAGCTGAGTGATCAATTCCCTAAGAGTGGCTTAATAATACAAAGGTTATCCCTTTAGATGCATCATCACCAACTAAGTGAACTTATGTGATCATGCCTTTGTTAATCGATGTTTGAACTATGTGTCTAATCCCTATGAGTAGGTGGCTCAAGAATACAAAGGCTAGTTAGTCCTTTGGCTCCATCATTTCCCTCTATGTGAAGATATGAGTTGATACCAGTATAAAATGTGTGTCATATGATATAACTCTTGAAGCCCATGAATTCTTTGTAATATAACTATATGACATGGATAGCTGAATGTCTACTAAAAAATAGTCCAATCTTGGCCACTCTGAAAGGTGAATATTAGTATTTTATGAAAGCCACTCTAAAACTAAGAACTAGGCTTATATGAAAGCCACTCCAAAATATTACCAGTAGCCTATAGATGGAATAAGGCACGAAACTACAAATAATACCTAGATAAAGTACTAAACTAAAAAGACAATAAGGCAAATGTGTCATGCATATTGGCCCCAATCACTTATGTCTATAACATGGATTCTGATCTAGAAGTTGTACTAACTATCCAATTTAAAATTAGAAGTGAGAGTAATCATTCCATGCATGATTTCCCCTATATCTTGATACTTTGATTAAAGCTATACTAAAACTATCCAATCTAAACTAAACTATAGCTGATAAAACTATAATTGATCTTACCTTTTTGTTTATTTCTAGAAAAGTTGGGTTTTCTACTATTTGGATAGGAGCACCAAAAACATTATACTTTTTGTTTAGAACTATAGTTCAATTATGGTGCTCTTGTCCTTTAATATTTATGATCACTTTTCTATATTCATCACTATCTTTCTGGTTTGCTCTACCTAGTGTGAATTCTGAATGTTGTTTTGAGTGTTTTAAAAATTAATTTTTGACTAATGGAAGGCTCTGATCTCTGTGACAAAACCCTTGTTTTTTTCCCCTCATTTAAGGGTAGCAATTAAGACCCTTCAATTACTACCCTTAGAATAAATATCCTTACAAGTGTGTATTGCTATGAAATTTATGATATAACAATGATAATAAAAAAAGATATCTCAATATATAGGATAATTTGTATTGGAGATTATTAGATCAATAGGGATATACCAAGAGAGATATGAAAATTTAATAGCATGTGCAATATACTAAATTAAAATTAAAAATATAGTTAGTTTTTATTTGTCAAGGAGGGATGGAGCATGATGTCCATCATGTCATCTAAGAAGGTAAGATAATGCATGATGTGGATCATGGCATTGCAAAAAATTAAGAATCAAACAAGAAAACAAACATTCAAAGTAAGAATCAAGAAACACACAAAAGAGTCTAAAGTGCTAAGAAAAAAAGGGACATGGGCACATGCCACTCAAACTAGGAAAGTAAGCATACACGACATGTTCAAATGCCACATACACACACAATTTAAAACAAGAAAGGTTGGCATGAAGGCCACAAACACATAGAAAATTAAAATGAAATGACATTAACAAATGTCCTAAGGCACATAGAAGAGACAAAATATTAACTAAGAAATGAAATCACATCTATCTACTCAAATCAAGAAAGGAAGGCATGTAAATGCTGGAAATATGATTGCATCTAACTAATCAAAGCAAGAAGTGAAAATATGAAAATCATGGAGTAAAAGATTAGGTAGATGCTAAAAAATACACAAGTGTTATATACTAGTGAGTGTCGATAGAATAATCTATGTAAGCTAGTCAGTAATGTGCATCAACATGATAACAAGAGTGTGTGGTGTAGGAATGACATAACTTGGATGGTGTAGTCAATTATAAGATGCCCCTAGTGAGTAGATATGTCAATGTATGTCTTGAATGTAGAAGTAAGATTCCCCCTTAATGGTTAAACTAAAGAAATCAAGGATCTAGGTGTCACTGTAAACACTCAAATAAGATCAAGTAAAGCATGGTAATGTAGATAAATTGACAAACAATAACATAAAACAAAAAAATGTAAATCTATAATGGTAGTATAAATGCAAATCATGGATAATGCATATAGTTGAAATGTTTTGGGTATTTTAAGTTATTTGAATTTTTTTATATTTTGAAATTTTATATTTTTTTGGTATTTTGAGTTATTTTAATGTTTTTTTATTTTCAAAATAAGGTATGTACAAGCAATCACAAGGAAACTATGTACAAGTAATTAAAAAGAAACTATGTACAAGTAACCAAAAAAGAAACTATGTACAAGTAAGCAAAGAAGAAATGATACCAATTGATGAGTATCATAAGAGACTCCCTATCATGGTGTCCTATATCAAGGAGAGGGATTTTTCATGATCATGAAGTATGATTGAAGGGTTGAAACTATAAATATGAATATTATGTATGATGTAAGTGCTCTAAAATGTCTATAGTGGAAACTAACTATGGGGTCCCCCTATAACTCTAAGAGTTAGATGAGACTATGGGGATATTAGGGGCCCATTTGGTATATAAATCTCTCTAAAAATGTTCTTTATGTGTAGAGGTATGATACCTTAATTATATTTCTCTAGGTGTGAATACTATAGTTGAAAACTATCTAGAATCTTGAAACTATCATTGATGTAGTGGTTTCTTTAAGAGAGGCCTCCATGGAAGTGTATGAACTCTCTACAATGGTGAGGGAAGCCTTGATTGTATCTAAATCTCAATTAAAGGAATAATTATAAATATTAAAGTAGATAAAATTGGTGACTATGGAGTAAGAGATGGATCTGAAGTGGGTAGTGATAACTCATACAAAACTCGATGTGTAATAACCTTATTAACATGAATGAATTTCACACATATATGAATTATAGAAGGCACTGCTTAAAGTTTATAGATCCATGGCTGACCAAATAACATGTTAAATACTCTTTCACTAGGAAAAATAGTAAATGGTGTGGTTATATGTGTAGGACCAACCTATAGAGGAAGTACAATCTCACCTAATAAACTGTGTATGTGTCCACTAAATCTACTGATAACTATGTTTGGCAGGGTAATATCCTATTATGAATATCCCAAATGATAAATTAACTGATTTAACCTATATTTTCACCATTTGAGGAGATGGAAAATATTTTCAGATCCAAGTGGCATAATGGAAACATCTCTAGGCTTGTGGGTAGCCTAAGAATGAGGTGAATCTCTAGATAGGGCTAACTCCCTTGATGTACCAATTTGGATCACAAATAAACTTAAATTTAGGGGGTGAAAATGGAGAGATATAACTACAAGCAAACTAACCTAAAGTAGTTGATACACCAAAATAGATGATTACTTCCTACCAGCTACATGTCACACATGAAATGAAGGGACAAGCTAAACATACACTACTTCAATCTGCATTTTCTCACATCAGTGTTACATTATGAGGTCATAGATGAATTTGAAAATCTAGGAA
Organism: Torreya grandis; assembly: GCA_037957365.1. Taxonomy (NCBI): domain Eukaryota; kingdom Viridiplantae; phylum Streptophyta; class Pinopsida; order Cupressales; family Taxaceae; genus Torreya; species Torreya grandis. Next base: position 149,180 of record JARHVA010006047.1, on the reverse strand, counting down.
GACTAGACAATAGGCCTTGAATGTCACTAAATAAAATAATAACTCACTCAATCCTTGACATTTCCTAGAAAACTTCATATGCCCTACAAGAAAAAGCTTTCCAATTGTAAATAAGGTGATATAACAAGACAACATGTTAAGGAATCCATAGTCTTTACTAATAAATATTCATCATCCAATAAAAACACACTTATTAATATTCATTAGTATTTAAAAATAAAAGTCTTATTGATAAAATTTTATGCAAATGACCAAGGATTTGGTATAGTCAAGAGTAGCATAGATTATAATGCCAAAAGGCTAGTTCTTATAGAACTTGAGAGAGAGAGAGAGAGGAGAAGAGAGAAGTCCAAGGGTCACAAGGACACGTTTAAAGCTAAGAGAATCAGTTAATTATGCATTATATTATAATATGGTATAAACCATGCAAGGTCAGGTATCCCAAGTGTCAATTAAAGGCATCAATCTCTTACAAAATGGCTTGGAAGTCCTTTAACCGGCTGAGAAAAACTACCTACATGATTAGCCATGTTTAAAAATACCATAACTAATTATGGATAATTATTATGGTTGGGATGAGATTTAAGGGTTTTATTTATGCCTCTCCATGTATTGGTTGTAATCTTGATCCTCTGGAATCATTTATAAAGGAGCTATCACCATCTATTATCCAAAAAATGCTTCCTTCATGCACCCTACACAGTTGGATTATAAAAAGGAATCCATTTATCATGAAAATATATGGTATGGAGTGGATTAAACCTTTAAATACCCTCCATATCCTTATAATCATCAGGGATGCCATAAAATCACCTCACTTGAAGATCTCCACCCTTCTCACTAGCTTGTCCACTAGGCTAGTCTTGACTAGATGAGATGAAGCCCCTAGTTTAGAAACTTAAAAAAAAATTATTGGAATTAAATTACTATATGTAGTTATAAAAAGTATAAAAATTTATCACAAATTTGGTTTCATCTTTATAATCCTCTTATAACCTACAGAATATAAAAAAATTATAAAAAATACCTTATTTATACCATGCTCATACAAGTCCATATAGTTAAAAATATTTGGGATTATCTTGATGGAGTAATATCAAATTTATAATAGGTTTCATGATAAAACTATGCCATTATAATTTATCTCTAGCTTCATTTCTCAAGACTATTCTTTATAAGGGTTTTGGAGGGTTTCTCAGTAGTTTTCACTCTTAAGGTTCATTCATAAAAACTTGGCATTGATGTTTCCAGCCAATTCCAAAAATTCATATATCAAGACCTTAATCAACATTACTTAACTCCTATATATCCCATGTAAAGAATCAAGAGAGATATGAGTGTTCAAGTATGTCCTATCAAGCCCTTTTTCTCATCTTACATAGTTTGAGTTGGTTTCTCAGCCAAAAATGGCTTCCTCAAGTTTCCTTTTCAACTCAATAGTTTTAACACATATATATTGACCCCTTATACATGATATATTTAATATTAATGTTCATATTATGCTATAATTATGAGTGACCCCTCATTTGGCCTTAAGCTTAACCCTTGTTGAACAGGCTTGACTATACCTTAGAGTTAAATATGAACTTTTATAGTTTTCCTTGGATCCAAATATTTTATACACTTATATCATGATACCATAATCATGTCCCAATAGGATAGAAATAATATTAATGAGTAGAAGTGAAAATGACTCCCTCAACTAGCACTAGGCCTCAACCTTGTCTTTAGGCCTGACTGCAACTCCAATGGTTTAGACCATAATTTCAAGTTAAATACTAATATTAGGTTTTATACACATTTTCATAGGTTTTATAAAAATTAAAACAACTCTTTTATATGTTTAAACATCTCCTAAGACCATCCTTTTACTATCCTTCACCAAAACTGCTAGTTTATGCTCAAGGGGAAGTACCCTCTATCTGAGACAAAACATGGGGTACTTTACATATTTTATTAGACAATATGAATTTTTTATATGATTATATAGGTTTTAATTACCCTTTTTTCAAAATTTTAGCTTCTACTCTATCCATTTGACCCTTCAAAGACTCAAAAACCCAAAATGGACTAGTCAGGTAGGGACTGTGTGTAAGAAATCCAATTAGACTATGTATTTATTAATTTAGGATCTTCCTTGATTGTTTACATATATTTTAGGATCAATTAAGACATAATTACTATAATTAAGGTATTATAGTCCCCACTTATCCCTCTAACCTCTCATAAACTCCTCATACCCCTACCTAGTCTAGATTGAGCACAACATAACCTTGATTGTACCCTACTTTGGATTGAACATATAGGTATTGATTTTTATGAATTAGGAATTGTAATTATGTTTTAATTCTCCTTAAAACATTCCAAGATCCTTTTTTCACCTACACTCTTTCTTAGCCTCACATCTTGGGTTTTGAAATACTCGTAAGGTTAGTTATAAATAACTGATTGTGAACTCTGCCTGTTAGGGTTTTGTAGGTGTATTATCCATGAATTAGGCATGGGAATGGTTTTTTAGGGTATCTTTAAATTTATAAACACCATTTATACTCTTATTCATTCATTACATTCATTCACATACACTTTAACCCTCAAAACCCTTTCTTTTAGTCAAGGCTATTGGTCCCCTACATGTAGGTATGAATTACCTCCTATAGGTATGTGTGATATCCTTTAGACTTGGTCATAATGTTTAGAGACTCTACATAAATAATTAGAACCATTTGATAACATCTCATCCATTTTAATTACCCTACATGCTCTTTGGGTTCACAACTAAGTCTTCCCTTGAATGACTGAGAAGCATGCCTTTAAGACTCGTGTTAGCTTTAATTAAGCTTGATCATGGTGTTTAATGATTTGTTATAATACCCTTTATGTCACAAGTGCATGTTTATACCTTCACTCACCTTGATTAAATATCATCAAAACATCAAGTTAGCTCATTGTCTACCATGTTTGTTGTAGGTAGATGTTTCAGGGCCTATGTATAGATTGTAAATGTGTACAAGGGTCTAAACACAATATACCATACTTATGAAGATAATTATTCTCATCATGAATGATAAATTCACCATTTTAAACATTCACACTATGGTGGAAAGTTAAATTTACAACCTTGGGTGACAAAGGTCTCCTTTTATCTTAGGAATGTAAATAACACTGCCTGTATTTAGTGTTTTCATAGCAATTTTAGGCATCAAAAGTACCCCCTCCACTGCTCATCATCCCTTTAAAACTTTCATAATAATTATCTATTCTAATGGATAAAATATGAACATAATAATATGCATGAGAATTTTTTATATCCCTATCATATGATAATCTCAAAACCTTCATGGATCTCTATTTCTTCATTTTAGGGGTCAGGGCCTGAACCAATCATTGTTACTTTGAGCATGGTTTTCAACTCTATATGCCAACCTATCCTCTAAAATGGGTCTTATATGGTAAAAAAACCTAATAGGACCTAAAAAACTCTGTTAATTAATTCAATGCCTCAAAAAGAGGGGCCTCATCCCTTTTATATTATCACCCATAGATGCATATTTCTTATTTATAGGTAGTGAATGTAAGTTTGGACATTCAACAAGAATATATACTCTTTTGATCAATTTATGCCTTCTCAAAGGTATAAAATGGATTCATCTCAACTTCAAATAGCTCAATTCAGTACTAGAACTCATTTTCATGTGCAATTCCTCATGAGGACACTTTTAAGTGCACATTAATGACTGACTATATAATTATGAAGATGTGGTGGACAACAAAATTATATTGACCTCATGACCAACATCTATGATCTCTCAAAGGCTCAATAAATATATCATGGTCTGAATAACTTAAGGAAATCTTCCATATCACATTTTAATGCTTGAAAACTCCTATAGGCACCTTGAAAAGTATGTAGGCAGATGGTGTACAAGTGTGTATAATGTGTGAAATTCATGGAATATTTATTTGGAGGATAAGAATTAAATGTGAGGGGATTTATGTTGATTTAATAAAATTATATTTAACTTATCCCCACCTTATTAAACCATTACTATAACATGAAGGTACTACAAATAGTAAAAACCTACCCACCACACAAAATGATGCTTATCTTACAACCTTGATACACTTAAACTATAAAAATGCCATGAAACATGAAAATAATTATGTATACCATCTTATAAGGTATAAAAAATAATCTAGAGTCTACTTCACTAACTGGTTCATAAAAAATTGATGAAAATAGAGCAAAACTATAGGATGCATGAAATGACTAGCAAGAAAGTATAGTCAACTTCATGAGGATGGTTCATGAAGCATAAGCCACCATTATTCAAAATAATTATATGTAAATTAATGTATATAAGTTTAATTTAACCTCCCTAAGGCATTTTAGTTGAAACATCTTGAGTTATCTATACTAATCATAAATTCAAAGGTCGCTTCTATTTGCCAAGAGGACTAAAAAAGGAGTAGAATGGTTTTGGGCCAAAAATGGCACTTCCAAAGAAAACCAAATGTGGAACTGATATTGGGGAATTTTAAGTGACATACCATGATATTTTCCCATATGGTACACTTCCCAAGGAGTTGTACAAGTGTAAAACTTCTTCTTTTCCTCAAGGAAATTTCCTTTTTCTAAAGAATGTACCACTTTTTAGTTTGTTTCATTTACTTAAGACCTCTTAGGACACATGGTATATGCCATCATATTTTTTTACCCTCACACTTCCCAATATTTTTTTAAAATTCATTAAATGCACCTTTTTTTACCTCAAAATGACTAAAAATGATATAAGGACTAAAATAACGAATGACCAAGGCTAGTACATCATTTAGTGACATTAATTAACCTATGAAACACCTTGTGACATACTTATTGGACCCATAAAACACATAAAATTCAATGTTTTACCTAAGGGTTCCCTAATTTAACTTAAAATTCAAAGTTGATCAATAAATTGGTCACTCATAGCGGTAGTATGTCTACTATACTAAGTAGACCAGAAGCCCTATCAGTCCATTCAACTTAGGGAATCATTTGAGGTCTAATACAAATAAGGAATATTTTTACCATTGACCATTAATACAAGATCACTAATTTCCTTGACCACTCAAAGCAAAGAAACACATAAAATAAGACAATAAACTAACAAGTCACACACACACACACACACACACACACACACACACACACACACACACACACACACACACACACACACACACACACACACACACACACACACACACACACACACACTCAAGGCACTTAGGGGAATCTGAAAACAAACTATTATACACAACTAGAGACTAATAATACCTCCTTTCCAATATCAAAATGAAATCTTCTTAAATTATCTTCATGGTGAGATAAAAAATAGTGTCAAGCATGTTTTAGTTTAGATTGAATGCTTTGTGGATTAGACCTATTCCTTGGCACTCTACTTGATCTATTCTCAAGTAGATCATCCTTAAATAGGTCTCCAATACATACATATTCATCTTTAACATGTTCACATAATTCATAATTCTACCCACTCTTCATCTCATGGTGAACTTGGATCTTCTTTGTAGGCAGGGCTTCAAGAGGATTGGTTTCTTTTTCCTTAGATGATTAAGGCCAATAGGACCCTGTTCTATCCTTTAAGAGCTGATGTGTTTCTCCAAACTAAATGAGAAGATGATAGCACATATTTATTATTTAAAACATGACATCATGAAATGTATATGCTTCTTGAAAGGATAAATTTGAAATATTTATTTTCCTTTGCATACTTACTTGAGTACCAAAGCTACCTTCTTTAATGATGATTAGCTCAGAGCCTCCTTGAAGAGGAGTATATCCTACTCTAATTATTTAAAATAAGTAATCTAAAGGTTTATTAATAAATTTTCCTTTACCATCCATGACATCTTGAAAAATTATGGAAGAACCAATTAAAGCCTCCTCCTTATTGACTTTTATAGTTCTCTCAAAAAGATTGGGTTTCCTCTCTACTATAAGTTCTTCTAGCTCATCAAGAAGATTTGCATATTATTCCCAATATTGGTCATTATCCTACATATAAGCCTCTTTATTCACCTTTCCATGTCATTGATTCTCAACTTGGAAAAACTCTTCAAACCCTTGAAGGAACTCCATTTTTAGCTATCAATCTTTGTTGTCCTTTTTATCATCTTGAACCACTACCTATTCAATCTACTATTCTTAATGTATGATGTCATAAAGCTGGTGTTATTAAACTTCCAATTCATTTTATAGTGTTTTGATATTATTCTAAGGTGTTGGATCATATTCAAGAGAAATAACTTCCACTTTTGTCTCAAGAGATTCTTTTAGGACTACCACCTCTTTGGGAAAGACTTTAAATTGTTCTCCGTCCATAATAGCACATTCATATTCATGTTAGAGGTGATCATCCACAACCTTTTGATCAAATGTAGAGTAATATTCAATGGATACAATGTATTCCATATATTTCTCTTTTATGGTGATTCCAATACTAGGCATCTTGAAATTATGTGACCTAGCCTAATGAGGCTGCTAAGGAGGTATGTTTTCTTCAAGAAAGAGTTCTCTTTCCTTATCAACCAACTACTCCTCTTTAGGTTCCCATAGAAAAAATATCAAGGCAAAGGTTGATGGTGTGAGGAAGATATGAACTCATTGGTGGATGTGGCACATATAACTCAAAATTAGATTGAGAGTGAAATACATGGGGATCTTTTGGAAGCTCTTGAGGAAGGGGAGGCAAACCTTGGGCTAAAACAACTTAATTTTCTTCTTTCCACTTGAAAATCACTTCATTAACATATAGTTTAACTTGAGTAATATCTTGAGGAAAGGTGGAAGGGGTGTTTTTAGGCATAAGATCTTATTTTGGGTCTAAACCTCCCAGCACACGTTGACTTAGTAGCTTCATCTTTGACTCTAACTCTTCAATTTTGTTAGCTAGGTTTACATTAAAAGTCTCTCTTGAAGTTGATATGAACCATCATGAGTATGAATAATACAATGGGATTCATATTAAGGATAAGAGTTTTTTTGAGGAATGGTGAGAGGAAATTATAAAGGATCAACTTCATTCACAACTTCACACTCCTTATCAACCAAATTTCTATCTTCTTTATTTCCCCATGACTCCGCTACCTTATTCTAGCTTAGGGTGTTAGGATTAGAAGTCTCTTTTTTATGTGGTAGGAATGTAATGTGAGAGGGTACTAAGAAATTAAAATACAATTTTTATATCAATATGGATTGATGCATATGCATATTAGCCAACTCAATCTTCTTGTCAATATTAGCTTCAAACACAATGTTTCTCCTTTCAACTCTCTCTTCCACTTGATTGGGAAAAGGATGACTTTGATATACTTGATTTGGATCATGAGTGGTGATTAAATATGGATGATAGGAAACTTGGGGAAGTGGTTATTAAGTCTGATAGGTTTGGTTAGGTTACCTTTCACGAACTCCTAACATATCCTCTAAGGAAGAAACTAGGCCACTCACATCAAACATCTTACTTGTGAGGCTTTGCTAGTTATCTCTCTCAATAGCTACCCACACTCCTTTGAAAAAATATAATGCATATTTTAAATTATGAATAATATTACTACGGACCTCTTGACCACCCTTAGATTATCAATCTCTAACATGTACATCTCATAGCCCAAAAGTGTTTGTTTGAAGGTGAAAATGGATGGACTTGAGAAGTGACTAGGCTGACTAAGAGGAACATGACATTGAGAAGGTTAGATATAAGACTAATACACTTCATGAAAAGGATGATTAATAACTTATTCATATTGATAGGTAATGGCACAAGCTTTAAAATTATCACCAACTTGTGTAAAATAGTACTCAACAGGAAAATTAGCCATGAAACTTCATTTAAAGCAAGAACACAAAGGAAAATGTTACCAATAATATTAAAATAATAACTTAGGATACTTGACCAACTGATATATCTTTGGAATCACCATTTATTCTTTGATAGACACCTCCAAAGGTTTATTTTTGAGAGACAACACCAAAAATATCTCAACCTCTTGTACCAAGAATCCCATCAGACGTGCCAAAAATTGTTGTCACTTAGATTTGCACCCTTTGAGGAGATGGAAAATCCCTCCTCATCCAAGTTGAAAAGTATATTCACCTCATCATTATGTACCCACAAGCCTAGATGTGTTTCCATTCTTCCACTTGGATGAGGAGAGATTTGCCATCTCCTCAAAGGGTGCAAATCCAAGTGACAACAGTAATGCCATAGTGCACATGTTCACACTAGATCAACTGTCAATGAGAACACTATGAATGGGATGATTATTAATGTATGCTATGATAAAGAGTGCATTTTAATCTGAATCATTCTCAACTATATCCTACTCTAGAAAGGAGATCAAAGGTCTAGCTAAGACTCTAGAATTGTACACACCAATCATGTTTCTCAAAGGATGTGACTTAACTGAAGGTGACTAGTATGTAGTTGGTGGAGGGTGTGCATGATATGCATGGTGAACACCGAATGTATCCCTTATTTCTTATTTAAAATGATGTGGGAAATGTTCTAATAAAATTTTTATATCCTTATCATGTGTTTTCTTTACCGAAGGAGGATCAACTAGAGTACTAATATCAATGAGGTTGTCATCTATCAAGTCCTATATCTTATGTTGCAAATTGATTCACCTATTCATTGTGTGACCAGGTGCCCTTTAAAAATTACATAATGCATTTTGATCATATGCATGTGGTAGAGTATTTATTGTATCAACTTCTTGAATAGGATGGAGAGATATGATATTGCATTCCAATAGATACTATAAGACTCTAGCTAGAATTACTAGTAGATTGGTAAATGCTCATTGAGGAGGTGATGATAAAATTTCTCACTGAGGGGGCTCTAAAGCTACATTAACTATAGGTTTATTTTGTATTTTGTTATCATTAACCTTTAATTTGTATTGGGCTTTACTATTACTCTTATTTATTGTGTCTGGTATGCTTGTGTACTTGAGGTTTCCCATTGAAATTAATTTGACCTCACTTTCCTTTAGTGTATGACATAACTCAGTGAAGGAAGAGAAATTTTTGAACATTATTGACTCATGAAAAGCTAGAAGAAGACTCTATTTGAAGAGATCCTATAATTCCTGATCAACCATAGGGATAGTCATTTGAGCCAAGATAGTCTTATATCAAGGAACATAATATATGAGATGTTCATTTGACCTTTGTTTCTATTATAAAACTTGGGCATAATAAACCTTATCACATATATTATTGCTGAAATGAGCTAGGAACATATATTACTCAATATACTATAGAACCATTATAGAGCATAATCCTTTAAACTCCCTAAAAATAGACTGGTTAATAACCATTTATTTGGCACATAGTCCAAACATGATACATGAAAATCTATCAAGTGTGTCTTTGTATCACCCTTTCCATCATTTAGAGTGAGCTTGGGTTGAACAAAACTTGGTGGAAAGGATGTAGAAGTAATATGATGTGTCATTGGTGTATGAAGTAGAGAAAAAGAATTCAAAGCATGTGTTGGTCTAAAAGAACCTTGATCAATATGTAAAAAATTGTCTTGAATATATTTTATCTCTTGCATAAGGGTAGCCACATCAAGATATAAAGATTTACCAGCTGCAACTGGTGGTGCCTCATAGGAAGGTTGGGCTGTTATAGGGAGTTTTTGAGACATAGTTGCCCTTGTAGTGTTATTTTCAATTAGTTGTTCTATGATTTGAGAGGATTTACCATTTTTTTCTTTTTTTTTGTAATATTTTATGCATATCATCATGTATATTAGGATTTTTAGTTAAAATGTCTTGAAGTTACCTCTTATCAGTTTCATCAAAACCGGTATATTAGGGCATTGTTAAAGTAGGAAAACAAATCAAAAATGGATTAAATTTTATATAAAAGTTGTAATAAGAAAAATGAGATGGAAGCAAAGTATTGAATAAAGGAAATGTAAAGTTATAAAAACAACAAACTATAATATGCATAAAAATGAGAAGAAGCTCACAAACATGTAATGTGATACCTCAAGAAGCAAAGAGATGTAGTAAATTGAACCAAGGTTTGAAATAAATAATTTTTAAAATTAATATGGTAAATTTTAAAAATTAAATATAATTTTTGATTTATATGTGCAATAAAAGTAGCAAATAATTTTCCCTAGGGTTTTTAGGGTTTTTATACATAAATAGAGTACATCAAGTTCAATAAATGATTTAACTTTAATGGGAATAATTGAGTTTTATTCCTATTTTAGTTAAAGGGCTACATTAATAAATCAGTAAAGAATATTTCAATAAATATAGTCCTCATTTGTATAATTTGTCTATCATTTTTATCTTTCTAAAAATAGAAATAAATAAGGAGAAATATAACTTAACCTAAAATTGAACTGAGATGGATAAGATAGAGGTTAAAACTAGCTACATAAGACTGGGATAATTTCATGAATTTGAATCTAGCTTTCATTTAGTGAAAGGATAGTAGAATCAAAACTAAGACACTTCAAGATCTGACATTGTAGTCTACTCCTATTGCTATTGTCTAAACTAGTCACATAGACCTAAAACTTTATTGATTTTTGCATTGTTCTTATGTGAGCTTGCTTATGAAATCTTGAGTGATGATTCATGATGAAACTCATTATATAGCTATTTTAATCTATGATAAAACAATCTTTAAATTACTTGAGAAAGGGGGGTTATTGTGTAAGATGCACTGAACATGTGATCCACACCCCTTATGTTTGCACACTACCTACATACTAATACTCTGAATAGGGATCAATCCATATGTATTTCTTACACCTAATGTTATTTATAAAATAGTGTGGTGTGGATGTAAAAATTCCAAATTAAGAGTGCTTAAGGTGGCTAGGGACTAGTATGAGGGTTTGAGTATGTTTATAGCTGTGTTGGGTGACTGTATGTAGAGAATAGGAAAGTTTTCCTTAGTGTTTTTTTTTTGTATTTTTTCTTTATTTTTAATATTTGTCACCTTCCTTTCTAAATGAAATCTGGATAGGCTTCTATATGGAACCATTGGTCATGGGTTAGATGTATTCATGTTAGGCCAACATAATGAAGGATATGAATTAGATGAAAATGACTATTTGAACTCAAAATGCAAATGGATAGGAGCGCTAAAAATAGGACACCCTAGGGTCTAGTGATATAGTCCAAGTATGGTGCTCCTTTCCTATATTCTCAATACCTAGGGGAATAGTATTGTCCTAGGAAAAGTAGACTATTGAGGTAGAATGACCATTTAGAAGGTTTTTTATGGATGGTAATGAATGAAAATGTGTCTAGAAGGGTCATAAGAGCATGCAAATAGGAGCTATGGGTAGGGTGTCATAAGCCATACTGAAACTATTATTACATTTTATATGACTTCACTTAGCCATTGGTTTTTTAAACAAAATGTATTAACTGTGCATTTCATATTGTGCCCATATGTATCTAAATACATTGGCCTACACATTTTTAGATAAAATATTAGTTTGAAGTTATTCATGAAGGATAATCTATAAAAGGGCCAAAGACTTCAAAAGAATTTTATAAGTATTTTACTCTTTAGATAAAATGTTCCAACTTAGTTGGAATAAAATCTATGAATAAAAGTCATGAAGAAGGAAGATAACCCAAAACACTTCATGATTTTTAAATATTTTGATCTTCACTAAAAGTGATATGAAGACTACTCAAAAAATTTGTTGTGAACATATTTTTTGAAGACTAATGCCTAGATAAAATTTGTGACAATAAAATTTCCAAAGGCTAAGGAAAAATTCAAAACATAAAACAAAAGTTAGAACCTTTTCATGAGGGATCAAAGAAAAAAGTTTGAAAGACCAAATTCTAAAGATAAAACTTATGAATACTTAACATAAAAGTTTCAAAGAGGCCTAGAAGTGTGGAAACCTATAAGACTATAATATTGAGGGAATTAAGACATTGGTCTAAAATTTAATTATTATGTGGTCTCAAGGCCCTAAGAAGATGTCATGTGGTAGCTTCCTACAACCCAATAACTTCTTCAAGTTAGAGATATTGAAGCTTGAGAGCTTAAAATCACTACCTCATGAGCTAAATACATAAAGATCCTAGGAGAATGCAAAGAGGATGCATGGTTATAGATATGATGACAAAAAATGACAAAAATAACGCCTACAGATGTCAAGGAGTTTCCAAGTGTTAAAATGGGGCCCATAGAGGTATATCCAATAGTAAAAATGAGGGAAATTAGAGGGTAATTAAGAGGAATCCACATGGTAAAAACCCATCAGGGAACATGACACATTAGTTATGTAGCCAACAAGGTATGATCCTAAATTTGGTGACCTATCTAGCCATCAAAATTATCAAGAGTTTAAAAATGGAATATGCATCCAATTTGATTTTTAGAATCAAATTTTAGTCTAACAAAATCATGAAGAACATGGGAATAATTAGTGTGGCCTATGAATCAGGGTTAAGAATGAAACATAAAGTAAAAAATATATGTTTGAAAGATGTGTGTCTCTAACTGCATAGGATGTGGGTGGCTAACTATTCAATTATAATCTCAACTACATTCCCCTATGGGCATTCATTCTTAATTTTGTCCAGAATGGTTCTCAATATTTTCATGATGTAATTGAGTGGGATTCATAACTAAATAACCTTAAATGGGCTTGATACATTTATGATTATTACAACTTACCCATTAGTGGGTGAATTTGAATTTGGATTTGCATATGAACTCTTCAGGCTTGTGTGCTTATATAAGATAATCTCTTGTACCATAATAAGGGATGGATATTTGTGAATTTGAGAGAGACATATAGAAATAGACTTTTTATTTGATTATTAGGATAATCTCTTCTCTTTTCCCAATTTTATCCTTATTGTTACATATTAATTTTCTAAGTGTTTGTTGATTATATGAATTCTAATATATTGTTAATAAAAAATAAAATTCTTGATAATTGGAAGATGGTCAAGTCTATGTGGTCATTCCCTAAGAAATTTTATAGTATTTATGTACTTTCAAATTATAATCACTCTCCCCCAGATGCTTGAACTATATCTAGTTAGAATTTTTCTAGGTCTAGCTCAACTAAATATTAGTTTTATGGGATTCTCTCAGTCAAATAACTATGGGTTTGTATGTGTTTTTAGTAAGCATTTTTTTATCTTTATCCATAATATTTTGCTATTTATTTATGAGCAAGTTAATTTAGTAACATATAAATATACATTTAATTTTTTATCTTGATTGCTTTTACATATATATGTATCAAAGTTTATCATCATTATTGGATTATTACATTTATATACATGATAAAATAAATATTGAAGTTGGCTTGTGGTAATAAGTAAATCATATAATCCTAATTTATATTGGATGATAGAAACTTAAAATTTTTCCCAAGAGAAGTGAATGGGATATTTTGAATCCCTTATTCAGAGTTAACTACACCTCAATTCATTAAAAAAAAAACCCTTTCAATGTAATAGTTCACATTAGTCAACTAAGTGAAGACTAGTATACCTAGACATGGTAAATTTAAACCTTACAGAGGTATTTTTTCACATAATTTCCATAATTTAAGGATAGGTCAATTATTTAAAACTCTTACCTAATTGTTTTCTATGTGAAAACACACATTATCATCATTTATAAAACTATAAGGAAGGCATGAACCAAGATTTGAATTCATAAGTAGAAATCTCAAGCTAAGGAATTTTATAATCCTTCTACCAACTAAGTTAAACCTTCTCCTAAGCTAAATAATAGAAGGATTAATACCTAATCAAAGTGTGTTGGGGATAACTTAGAGTTATTAGAACTCACTAACTATAGAATTATAAACTAAAAAGATAATAAATAGAAATAAATATTCAAACCCATCAACTTAGCTATTAGTTCACTAACATCCACACTTACCCCTTTTGTTAACCCATTCATAATCCCCCATACTTTACCAATGTCTAACATGGCCTATCTTAGACAAATAATCTATTGTCCTATGGTTGTCCTAGGTGTAGCTCATGATTTTCCAAATAATTTGGATAAGTTATGTCCCAATTTCATAATGGGAGGTGTTTAAATGAATGAATATCATATTCAAAACTTTAAATATGACATGATCAAAAACTAGGTCCAACATTAATATTTTGCATTTAGGTTGATTCCATATTCTTTAGGTGAAACAACATATAATTGGTGTCTTTGATTATTCACATGGCCAATTACTATTTGGGATGGGTTAGAATCAAAATTTATAACCAAATTAGACTCCTCATTGACCTTGTAATCCTATATCATCAATTTAAAATTACCAATAATGAAAAATATAACTTGTGAGTATATTCAATTATTGATTTTATAAGTTACACCAACATCTATAGGACCCTTAATCTTATACCTTAACATCTACCATCCAAACCTACCTTAAGGATCTATATTCATGACTTATATGTTCCTTACGAGAACCCAAACATCCCTAACACCATTATCTCTAGCCTATAATAAAGTTGTTAACATTGAGCAATAATTTGTTTCACAAGGCTATGGATTTGTCACTTTACCTTTGTTTGGTCAACTAGGTGTATACAACTAATTACCAATGATTTATCAATCCTTAAAACATCATACACTTATGATAAATCCCATATAAGGATCCTTGCATGTAATCCCTAATCCAGTCTATAATCTAGCTCTAATAAATTATCTACCTAATAGTTTGTCCTACATGCCCTCAACCATGTATGCCCCTAATATAACAACCAATAGTTACTCCCAAAGGAATAAAATAACATCACTACTATGCCAAGAAAAAATGGGTATATCATGATTGATATCACTTAATAAGCATATCCATCCTACTTAAGTCCCCAAGCACATGATAACAATGGTCACTCCATTGCCTACATCTACCATACAACCTCAAGTAACAAACCAACCTAGTGCTAGAATATATCCTAAAGTGTAAAATATGAAATAGTTATTTCATAATCTATCTAATGATATGACTAAATTTCATAGGTAGAGACCTTAGAATTCCAATTAAAATACTAATTACCAATCATAATATAGGAATTTCTTCTAAAGACCCAATAGGCAATGAAATTCCTAACCTAATAATGGAAATGTGCTTATTCCCCTTGATGGTGGAAACCATAAAAATAACACCCCCCACTCCATGAATTTCATGACCTAGCCTTAAACACTTGGTATAGATTACATATAACCATAGACTATGTATAAACCAACTACATGGAATTCATAGCTACCTGAAACAAATTCCAAAAGTACGTGGATAATATGGAGATCATTCCTACTCTTGATAATAATCATAACTGGGAAGGAGATAACCTACATATGAACTTATAATAGAGACTTATAAATTTCTATTTGAATATGGAAATGATACCAAGGACAACCTAGAGGAAGTATATGATTTTAGATAATTCTAAAAAGGAAATAATAATGAATTAAGGAGTAATTCAACCAACCCATTGACAACCTCTACTCCCATGAATAACACTCAAGTTATACCTAATGTGATTTTAGGTAATAATCCTCCTCTACCTAAAGGGCCTCTAGGCTGTTATCCACTCAAAAATCCTAGTACATATACCCCATATAATAAGCAACTAGAGGAGACTAAACTTAGTTATGATATCATTGAATATCTTAAGAAAAATAAAGAAAATATAACTATATTTTAATTGATTCAAAATTTTACGTAAAGGGAATTAATTTTGAAATATTTTTCTAGTAATAAAGGGAATAAATCTTCTAGTGTTTCTTATGTACATGTTTCTCTCTATAAGGATAAGACTAAAACTCATGTTTTCGTATTAATAGTCTAGATATTTGGTAAATAATTTCATAACTATTTTATTAATTTGGGTGACTCTTGAAATCCCATTCCCTATGCCATATGCCAATAATTAGGATTGATACCTCCAAATTCAAATTGAAAGGTTTTTTGACTAGTTAAAATAAAGGTAAAGGTAGTTGAGGAGCTAAAAAATGTCCACATTTGATTGGATTCTAACTCAAGGATTTAATAATTCATCACCATCCATGTGGTGGATAACCCATATGCTTATGGCATGTTGATGAGTCTAGATTGGTCAAGGACTCTAACTGGTATCATGGAAAAAAATTTCAACCACATGTAGCTACCTTAACATGTTTTACCCAACCAAATAAGGATATAACAAGAACCTAAGGTGGTTCATATGATCATTGAGTATAATAAAATAAATGAGATCCTCTATGAAGAATATCAATTAGGAGCATATTTTTTGAACAAAGAGGAAATAACACACAATGCCCTATCTATTAACATGTTTAGTGTGTAGTCAAGCCTAGAGATAGAAGAGTTGGATCTACTAGATGAGTAAGCCTTCTATGATGTTCCTGAGTTAGAATCCATCTTAGATATCACTATCATATGTGGTATCTTAGAATATTATAAATCAAATAAAATTTTAAAATGTTTATGTTCTTCATAAATAAATCAAAGCCACATTATAACCAATAATGATGGTTTTCAGTCAACTATTCACTAAGAGGTAAATGTTATGATGACAATGCCCATACTTAAGACATAAAACTAACAATAGTATCAGACTTACAAAAATTGAAATTTGATGGTTCAAAGTCAAAAAATGGATGTGGTGCTGGGGTGGAATTCATTAATCCAAGTGGGAATTCTTATTTGGTAGCCTACCATCTACATTTCACTTTCACTAATGATGTGTTCAAATACAAAGCATTTGACGATGGTTTCTTATTCACCCTTGGAAAGAATGTAAATAATATCAAAGTATTGGGTGACTATAAATTAGTAGTTAGATAGGTGAGAAGCCAAAATTAATATTATGACAAATGAATGTCTAGGTATCATAATATATTATAGAACCTAATCAAAGACATTGATACCTTTAGAATTCAAATGTTTCTTAGATAGAATAATTATATATAAAATACATTGGACACTATTGTGAGTATCTTAGAGCCCATTTCCCATTCAAGAAGGAGAAAGTTCTAAGTAGACCTAGTCTCTACCCATTAGGTCAAAGATACCATTAATAATCTCCAAGTCCTCTATGATAACCACAATATATATATATATATATAGGAATTTATCAACAATATTGAGTGTTTAAATATCAAATCATTGATGAAGATGGTTAAGAGGAATTCAAATTGGATGAGGATGAGATGAAAAACCTAAAAATAAATATCACACCCATGGGAATGATCTCACTTTAAATATTATTCGATATGGGCTATTAGGAGAATGAGGAGTCCATCCTTATTAAAGGTATGTATCATGATTAGTGTAATATAAATAGTGAAAATAATGTGAAGAATGTGATTTTAGGCACCACTTGTACACTACAATAGAAGCAAGATTTTGGTTGAACTCTCAAGGAATGTAGGGTCATGATTACCTAGATTTATGAAGATATCAAGGCCTTCGACACTTCCATTTTAATAAAAACTATTCCTCTCAATCCTAGATTCAAGCCATTTAGGAAAGAAAATACCTAAAACTCCACTTTTAGAGGCCTTATTTTTAAATAATTATAGAAAATACTTGAATCAAGGACCATATTCTTAGTAAGACATTCTACATGTGTAGTAAACATGTTATTGGTACAAAAAAAGAAATGGGAGATGAGACTATGTGTTCATTTTTGTAACCTCAACAAAGCTTAAAAAAAGGATAACTACCCCTTGCCTTCATTAGACAAAAAATTTCAAATTATAAATAGTTCCTAAATGATGTCCTTCCTTGATGGGTATTTTAGATAAAATAAAGTGGTGGTCAATTATGAAGATAGAATCAAGACAACTTTCACTACCAAGTGGGGCACTACTGCATATAAAATAATGCCTTTTGGCTTGGTTAATATAGGTGCCACTTTTCAAATGGTTATGGATATTGAATTCAAGTAATTAGTGATCAAGTGAATAGTAGTGTATATGGATGATATTAAATTATTCTCTAGATAACATTAGATCATATAAAGGACTTGAGGAAAGTGTTGTAGAGATGTAGAGACCATGGGATTTCATTAAATCCCAAAATGTATATTTGGGGTGACTAAAGGTAAACTAATAGGCCATGTTATCTCTAATGGGGGAATATCTTAGATCTTAATAGAGTGGAAAAAATATTAAAAATACCATAGCCCATCACCAAGAAATAATTGAAGAGTTTCTCCATCAAGATCAACTTCATAAGAAAATTTATCTTAAGTTTTGATGAAATAATTGAACCATTTAGTAACATGGTAAATAAAAATGCCAAGGTTAGTTTGAATACTAAATATAAAAATGACCTTATACCAAATCAAGACCTTCATTATGAACATGGATATACTCATCAACCCATAATACACACAAACATTCTACCTTTATTGGTTTAACTCAGAGCATTTATGACTACTATGTTAACATAAAAGGAGTTGGGAAGTGAAATTCCATTGGATTTCATGATCATCCCACTTAGGAATGATGAACTCAAATATGCTGCACTTTATAAACAATTATTTACTTTGATCATGGTTGTCAAAAATCTTAGGCATTACTTTATACATAGTAATGTGCTTGATGTGGTACCCGATTTAGCTATGAATTCATTACTAATGTAGAATGAATTGGGAGAAAGGCATGGTAAATGGATGACCATAATCCAATAATTTGACCTAGATATACATTCAATTAATATTATCAAAGGGAAAGGAATCTATAAAACCATTACTAAGGCAAGTCTCCAAATCATTTGTTAATAGTACACAATGCATGACATCATAGATGATGATTGGTACTTGGATATAGTTGGATATTTGTTGAATAATGAGTGTCCAAATCACCTAAATTCCACACAACATAGGCAAAATTAAAAATTAGTCATTTCATGACCAAATATATCACTCACTATAGAAAAAACTATGAAGGCATATATTTGAGGTGTCTGAATAAGGAGGAAGTAACTAAATCATTCATAGATTTCCATTGGAAATATAGAATCGAGTATGGTTTATTAAGTATTACCACTCATCAAATACTATAGGTATTTTACTATTGGGAACATATTTTTAAGTATGTGCATATGTAATTAAATAATTTCCATACCTTCCAAGTTATTGTAACTTATGAATGTACCCCAACTATACCACTATTTTGGGTCATCGAGGCCCAATCCTTTTCAAAATAGGGATTGGAATTTATTGGGGAAATTAACACTAATTATTTTATTGGATATGAGTTTATCGTTATGTTGATATATTAATGTGATAACTAGTTAAAAGCCCAATTAATTTATAATTTCACCCCAAATGTAGTCATTCAATTCTTGAAGGAGCCCATTGTTATAAGGTTTGGTATGCTTGTCATTCTAGTATGTGATAATGGCCCTACTCTCTCCTCCTTATAATTCCTCAAATGGGTTTATGATTATCAAGTAACTCTTAAATTTTCTTCAAATCATTATCCATAACGTAATGGGTTTGTTGAATCAATAAATAATAATTTATTAAATATAATTAAGATATTTTTAGGAATGAACCTAAGGGATTGGCATAATATGCTTAAATTTTCTTTATGGTCAGATAGAAATAAGATCAATTCTTCTTTAAGGGCCTCCCCTATCATCTAGTATACATCTAATATCCTATATTCCCAACTAATCTAAAGATCCCTACCTTGTTATTCACTAAAGATTACTTAGGAACTAATGATCTAATATTATAATACCTCTTTAACCTCATGTAATTATAACAAAAATGAGATGCAACCTTATTCCAATTAAGTAGAAATAGAGAGGTAGTCAAATTACAGTTTTTTAAAAAGGCCAAAATGAAGACATTATGGATCTTAAATCCAGTCTTCTTATAGGATAGGGATCACAAATAAATGGGACAACATGGAAAATTTGATGCATTATGGCTTGGTCCCTACTAAATCTTTAAATTCTTGTGTGATAATTCATTTTGAATAAGGCATATTACTTTTGAGGATGTTTCATTACCTATCAATGGATAATTACTCAAGCATTACTTCCAATATTGAGTAGCTAGGAAGCCCCTATAAATAACTTTTATTTTGATTTATATTTTCTTTCCTATCCCTTGTTTGTTATCTTAGGTTTGATTTTGTTTTTTTCTATTTTTTTGCCTTGTTAGATTTGTCCCAAAAGTTTTTTTATTGTATTTCCCTTATTAATAACAAAAATGGAATGAAAGGTTGTTGCAAAGGTAACATAGATGGAACTCAATTAACATAATTATGATTTTACATGAAATTTTTGTGTGAAATTTCTATGATTGTATGGTTCATTGCTTGAGTTATAAATGTCAATTATTCATAATGTAACTTATGGATTTTAAGACAACCATTTTATTTTTTGAATCCACATCTAATTCACTTAAAGAAATATCTAAAGAAAAAAGATGCATTGCTTCATTTCTAGGTTGTATTGAGTCATCATGAACTTATTGATTTATTTTTACCTATGGCTTGGTCCATAAATATCTATGGATAAATTTCAAAATCTCCTTTCAAAATAATTGAGTTAAAATGTAAAATCTAAAATTAACCTCGAAAGGGAGATCTTGGAAATCTCCACCACAAGCATTTTAGCCTGGTTGGAAATAGATCAAGGCCTTTGGAAGGGACCATAAGTATATTTTTTGGGGATATAAACACTTGGTTGGAGTTAAATAAATTCCCACACTAGTTTCCCTAAGATAAATTGTAAACTCTTTTCTCCTTTACTAGTTCTATCCTTTTACAAATCTGAATCACTATGTGTGAATGCAAAGAAAATGGATAAATAACTTAATCACATAAAAATGGTTTTAATAATATTATGGATTAGTATATCACTTATTCCCATAGAATTTAGTACCTTTTAATTGTAGTTCATTCTAATAAATAACTTTCATCTAATGTTTTTTCTTCTTTTAAATAAGATATTTTGGATTATTGAAATATTAAGGAATATTTCCCAGTAGGATTCACCATTTATTGTTGGTTACACAACACACACCATTTTTAGTCTAAAAATAGGGACCCTATTTTTTCTCTTGAGTATGATATTATACCTTTTAGGAGTTAATTATGGTTTCTTATCTAAAACAACCTTATTGGAAATTCCTTTTTTGCTAGATGTGAAGATTTGAAACCTAAATGTGCTTCATTACTTTAACTAAGTTATAATAATAAAATGTTCATCATAAGTGCTTAAGTCTAATTCACATCTAGGACTGATTGAATTTTAATATTTGAATTTGTATAAATTTCCTAAGTCTTAGCCTATTTGTCTGCTTATGTTTTAAAATCACATTTGAAACTTCATTTTAGGTTATTTCACCTTAGGTTTGTACAAATTATCTAACTTTTTTAGATTTTTATTGATCCCATTCCTAATCAAGTTGATCCATTTTAATTACCATTATGATCTGAATGATTAAATATTTATAAGGTTTTAATTTTTTAATTAAGTTAATTCTCATAAAAATGGACAAAATTGGATTCTAAATCGAGCAAAATGGATAAGTCTATGCATCACTTCACTTTACACTTAATTATTTTAATTTGATTTTTCATAGCTATTTATTTTCAAATTCTTATCCATTGGCTTTTTTAAACCAAAGTCATAATGACTATGTGTTTCATATTATGCCTGTAGGTACCCAAATAAGTTGTCATTATCACTTTTTGGTAAAATATTAGTCATAAGTTTTACATGAAGGAGACTCTACAAAAAGACTTCATTAGAATTTTTTGAGTCCTTTAATATTCAGAGAAAATATTATGACTTAGTTGGAACAAATGTTTTGGAAAAAAAATCAAACAAAATTTGTGAAGAAGGAAGATATCCAAAAGCACTTCATGAGATTTTTAAAGAGTTTTGATCTTTGAAAAAGGTGTTTCAAATACTAGTCAAAACTTTTATTATGAAAAAAATTTCTTAATACCAATGCTCGAATAGAAGTTGTGATAATGAAAGTTTAGAAGGTTATGGAAAAAGTTGTAAAACATAAGAACAAAGGTCAAAAAAATTGTGGGAGGGATCAAAGACAAAAGTTTTGAAGATATAAGTTTCTAAGAAAAAACTTCTAAAGACTTAAAAAAAAAGTATAGAAAAATAGAAGCACATAATCTAAAGGGAATTAATATGTTGAGAAAAAAATTAAACCTCTTGTGGTCCCAAGGCCCTAAAAAGGTGTAACATGGTATATTTTTGGAACCCTAGAACTTTGATAGGGAAGAGCCATTGAATCTCTATAGATTATAACCATTGCACCATGAGACAAAGACATAAATATCCAAAGATAATGAAAAAAAATTACATGGCCATGGATATTATGACAAAAGATGATTGAGTTAAAGCCCATAGATGTTGATGAGCTACCAAATGTCAAAATGGGACCCATAGTGGTAGATATAATAGTATAATGAGGTAAAAGTAGAGGGGAAGTGAGAAAAATCCGTGTGGTATTAACCAATTAGGGAAAAGGACACATTGGTTGTGTATCCAACAAGGCATGATCCTAAAATTAATGACCCATCAGGGCATCAAAATTGTCAAAGGGTTGAGAATGGACTGTGCATCTAATTTAATTTGTAGAATAAAATCATAGTCTAATTAAATCTTGAATACGATGAGAATAATTAACATGGCCTATGAATTAAGATTAAACATGAAGCATAAGGGACAAAATTTATGCCTTACAAAGACGTGGATCTAGCTTCACAAGATGTGGGTGGATATTTACCCCAGTACAATCTCAAGTAGATTCCCTTATGGGCAGTGATTCTTGATTTGGTCTATCATGGTTCTTGATATTTGAGTGATTAAATTGAGTGGGATTCATTGCCAAACAACCTCAAGTTGGATGACCACATTTATGATTATTGAAACTACCCCTTTAGTGGGTGAATTTGAATTTGTATTTGAATTTGACCTCCTTAGGATTGCGTACCTATATAAGATCAACTCTTGAACATAATAAGGGTTGAATCTTTATGATTTTGAGAGAGACATATATACATAAAAATTTTATTTACTTATTAATATAAACTCTTCCCTTTTTTCCATTTTAGTATTGTTGTTACATAATTTTTTCTAAGTCTTTGATGATTTTACGAACTCCAAGATATTGTTAATCAAAAGGAAAAATACTAATAATTAGAAGATTTTTAAGTCTGTGTGGTCATTACCTATGAATTTTTATGTTATTAATGTCCTTCCTTATTAAAATCATTCTACTCATATAATATTTCACCATATTTAGTTGGATTTATGTTAGGTTTGGCTCAATTAAAGCTTATTTTCATGGGATTCACTCAATTAGATAACTCCAGGTTCATGTATGTTTACAACAAGATTTTTTCACTTTATCCTAATCTTTTACTATTTATTTATGATCAATTTAATCTAGGAACATAATGATATAAATTTATCTATTTATTGTTATTGATTTTGTGTGTGTGTGTGTGTGTGTGTGTGTGTGTGTGTGTGTGTGTGTGTGTGTGTGTGTGTGTGTGTGTGTGTGTGTGTGTGTGTGTGTGTGTGTGTGTGTGTGTGTGTGTGTGTGTGTGTGTGTGTGTGTATCAAATTTTATCATCATTATTGCATTGTTACATTCATAGACACGATAAACTAAAGAGGGAAGTCAACCTATGTTAGGAATTAAATATTATAAGCCTAACTTTTTGAGGAGTATGGAACCTAAAAACTTATCCTAAGACAAATTTGGACTCTTTTGAATCCCTTAGTCAGAGTTAATTACACCTCATATCATTAAAATAAACCCTTTACAATGGAATAGTTCACATCAACCAACTAAGTAAAGACTGGTATACCAAGACCTAGTATGTTTAGACCTTAATGAGGTAGTTTAATCATGGGATATCCCTAATTTTAGGATAAATTAGGGATTAATAACACTTACCTAATTATTGGTCATGTCAAAATGCATATCAACACATATAACATGATTATTTTATGGTATACTCATTATAATCAACATTATCATATTAACATACATTTAGATAATGTATATGCATATTTTAGTCAAGTAAAATACAAAATTTGGTTACTTGAGTGTGGCTAATGACACCCAATCCATAGGTCATCCTACTTGCTTGCACAACCCTTATAGGCTTTTCTTTCACCAATTCCCAGTCATCCACAACCTTTCATAATTAACACTTTTAGACATATCTATGTATTTCTATCCCCAATCTAACCCCATAGGACTCATTCACTCTATAAAATAATGCCCAACTCTATAACATAATGGCCAACTTGGACTAGAGCATTAAAACCTAGGGTGACTTATTTTTGGTAATATTATTCAAATGCAAATTTGGTTCAAATGGTCATATTTTCTTGAATCCTTATCTTAATTCATGTCATGTTAACAGGAATTAATTTAACCCATGATCATTAGGATCCATATAAAATTCCATTCAAATTCCATTTAGAAGCTTTGGCACTGATTTACAAGAGAGGAGCAAGAATACAAGCAATTACACTAAAGTAATTTTCTCTATTCTTTGCAGACATCCTTCCAATATTATTTAAAGATTATTCAAACCCTTGCACTAGTCCATATCCATATAAAGTACACCCAATTTCACATCTAATTGAATTTTCATATATAATTGGACCAAGCACTTTAATCGGAGAACTAAATTCTCTTGATCCCTCCTTAGAGTATTGGTATGTAGGCAATGTGCCCACACACCATGTCTGAAGTGCTTCCAATGTATCCTTTACACTAACACCTTCTCTCTCTTTCCCAAGTTTCCATTCAAGTTCATGAACAAAGAGATCCTAGGTATTTGAAGATTAAAATAGATTCATAATAAACTCTATAGACTTTTGAGCTCTGATATTTCTTCGATAGGATAACATAGACCTACTGAGTAGAACCTAGAAAACTTAGATCACTTGGACAATAGTGCCAAAAAAGGACTAAAACATCAAAAAATATGTTATCCCACTTTTGGTGCTCTTATCTAATTATAAAATAAAGTTTGTGAGCTTATTTTTGACAATCCCAATCCTGTACCTAAATTCTCATACCCTATCTTAGACTAGACAACTCAAATTAAGCAAGTCATATTTTATCCTATTTATTACTATTGTTACAAAAGGAAAAAATACACTCTATTTACATAAATTAGTGGCTTAATTATTTCACATTATTTAATAATTTACTTTACTCCAAATCTATTTATCAATTAGGAATAAAAGTCCATTATTTTGAAAAATAATAAAACATTTGATGAACCTGACTTCAATTTTTACACAAAATCCCTAAGAACCCTAGGGTAAATTATTTATAAATTTTTTCCATAATTTATTGATTTTTCCTATATTTAAAAATCATAAATATACAAATTAATTAAAAAAATACCATATGTTTTATAAAAACCATAGTTTTCACATATTAGGTCCTTTTTGCATATAAACACATTCCAAACACTAGGAAAAATATATTGCTAATTTTAAATTTTTTTAAAAAATTTCCTAAATTTTCAAGAAATATTATAAAAATTATCTATAAATTTATATCAAAATTTTAAAATTATCATACTAATTTTAAAAATCCATTCAATAATCCCTAGCTACATCAAGTAGCTCCCAGTTATTTTCTAGTACTTTTCTAATCATATTGAATTTTTAGTTGCATATAAAACATATAATATCAATTTTAAATTCAAAAATTCATAGTATTTTTCATAAATATTTTTTTAAAATACTTAGTTTCATGTACTATCTCCTATTTTGATTCTTGAGGTATCACCTTACATGTTTGGGAGTTCTATATCCTTTCTATGCATATTCTAGTTCCTTGTTTAGATTATATCAGCTTAATCTTTTCTACTATTATCCATGTTGTTTTATTTATGCCACATATGTTCCTTTTATATATTATTTTGAGATGTAGTGAAATAATTAGTGGAAATCATCCTGTATTCACTCAAATTCCTATAACTCGGCCATAAATAATGAATAAACAACCAACTCAGGTTCTAGTCATAAATTCTACACATTTAGATTACACCAGTTTTAGTGAAGATAATTTTGACAAAGAGAAATATTAAAGTAACAATGATGATGTACACACCAATGCTCATGCTCCACTACATTGGATTACTAATCTAATTCCACCCATTATTTATAATGAATTTGTACTCAATAAAGATTTAATCCTCCAAAAACTTTAGAGAAAGACTCATGGAACCAACTAAAGATTACACACTAATTTTTCAATCTATCATGAAAACCAAAAAGGTTAAACAAGTTTAGATTTTCATTCCCACAAATTAACCAATTGAAAATGATATTGTAGGAGTAACTATGTCTCAACAACCCCCTATAGCATCCCAACCAACCACTATGCTACCAATTAAATCTAGTACATCCCTCTCTTTTGATGTGGTATCCTTTGTGTAAGAGATAAGATCCCTTATAACAAGGTGCTACATCTTTAGCAAGGTACCACTAGACCTATGTAGGATTTGGATTATTTTTATCTTTTACATACACCATTGACACATTATATTGCTTCTACACCCTTACCACAAGGTTTTGTTCAACCCAAGCTTACTCTTTATGATGGCAATGGTGATCTAGAGACACACTTGAGATCATTTCATATAACATGCTTGGACTATATACCCAATGACTGGTTACTTACCAATATATTACCATGGAGCCTAAAGGATTATGCTTTACAATGGTTCTATACTCTACTGAATTAGTTGGTTCATGCCTTCAACCCTCTAGTTGACATGTTCTTAGCACACTTTAGCATTAATATTGGTGATAAGGTTTCATATGCTCAAATTGATCAATAGAAACAATGACTAAATGAGCATCTCATGGACTATGTTCTTTGGTATAAGACCATCTTGTCTAAGATGATTAGTCCCATGGTAGATCAAGAGTTACATGACCTCTTCAAATAGAGTCTTCTACCAGCACTTCATGAATCAATTATGTTCAAGAAATTCTCTTCCTTCATTAAATTGTGTCAAACACTAAAGGAAATAGAAGTGAAACTCATTTCAATGGGTAAACTCAAGTACACAAGCATTCTAGACATAACTAATAAGATTAAAAACAAATTCCTAGAAAAGGTCAAGTTTAATGATATAAAAGGGTAGAATTAACCTATAGTAAATGCAAATTTAGAGCCTTCTCAACATATAGTTTTATCAGCACCCCCTTGACGTACATTCTCACATATTCTAGTTCTTCTAGCCAACATTTTACATTAGCTTTTGGATTATAATATCATATCTCTCCATCCTATTTAGGAATTTGATCCAACTGAACCTATTCCTAAGGGATATGATTAGCATGAATTTTATGCTTATCATAGGGTACTAGGCCACACCATAAATAGATGCATCAGTTTGAAACATAAGATATAAGACTTGATAGATGACAACCTAATTGATCTTAGCACTTCAATTGAGCCTCCACAAGGAAAACCAACACAAGATAAAGATTTGAAAATCTTCTTAGATCTATTTCCATATAATTTAAAAAAGGATACATGGGACACATCAGAGGCTTACCTTACCTATCAAGCATATCCACCACCAATTACATACTAGGAACCTTGATTTGAGACACATCATTTGATTGGTATGATCAGTGTGTATGAGTCTAGAGTTTCAACTAGACCTTCACTATCCTTCTTAGATCAAGAGATTGTGGAGGATAATTCAAATTATAATGCACTCTTTATCAAAGCACATATTCATAATTATCCCATTCATAGTATTCTCATCGATAATGGTTCCAATGTCAAAATGTGCACCATTACATTATTAAAACATTTGGACTATTCAGAGTAGGATATCACCTTAAAATATATAGTTATTAGTGGATTCAGTAGGCACATACATAGTTAATTAGGTGAGATTGTACTTACTTTACAAATTGGTCTAACACATGTGACCAGACAATTCACTATAGTTTCTAGTGCAAGAGTTTTTGATATGTTACTTGGTCACCCATAGATTAAGAAAATTCAAGTAGTACCATGTAAGGTTCACAAATGCATGAAATTAACTCATGCAAATTAGGTTGTTATAGTTGGTGGAGTTCTATATGAGTTACCACTACCCACTTTAGAGTCATCTACTTTGCATTCACCAGTTCTAACTTCACCAATTTTAATTTCCCCACTAGTTACAGTTCTTCCTTTGGTAAAGATTTAGACACAATTGACACATCCATCACCAATATAGAGGGTTCATACATTTTTATAGATTTAGGATTATATATAGCTTCTATCTATAGTTTTCACACCCAGAGCAATTTCATTGAGATCTTATGGGTCTACACATAAAGCACATGTTGAGAGAGCATCTCCTACTTCCAAATGGGTCCTTAAGATCCCTACAGTTATATCACTTCTTAGAATTATAGTGGGACCCCACAATTATTTATAATTTATATATTTTAGAGCATCTACAACATATACAACTTTCAAAGCTATAGTCTTAACATTTTCATCATGCTTCACATTCATGCATGATTCCCCTCCTTGATACATGACACCATAATGGGGAGTCTCCCATGAGACTCATCGGTTAGTATAATCATATCCTAGCCTACTTATACATAATCTCTTTTGATTGATTGTACATATATTATATAAAATTACAAAAACAATACAAATTTAAAAGTACAAAAACATTCAAATAATTCAAAAATATAAAAAACATTTTGATTATATGCATCATCCATGCTTTAAATTTCTACTATCATGCTAAGACATAAATTTGTTGTTCCATGATATTATATGTTGATTTATCTACATTACCATGCTTCATTTGATCTTATTTGAGTGTGTGTAGTGACATCCAACTACCTGATTGCTTCACTCTACCCATTGAGGGGGTATTCCTACTTGTACATTCAAGACACACATTGATATATATACCCACTAGGGGAATCTTCTACATGACAAAACTATATAGGTTATGTCAATCCTACACTCCATACTCTGAGTTATCATATTGATATACATTACATACTAGATTACACATATTACTATATCAACATTTCACTAGTATCTAACACGTGTGTATCTCTTAGAATATACCTAGTCTTATACTAAATGTGTCTTTAATACTTTCACTCTTGCATTGATTAGTTAGATGTGATTGTACCTTTCCAATTCTACATTCTTTCTTTTATTTCTTTATGTGGCTAGATGAGATTAAATTTCCAATTCTAGTTTTGTTTCTTATCTATGGCTTAGGACATTTTCTAATGTCCTTTGATTTTATTCATTTGTGTGTACTTTTGGACACTTGCCAATGTCCCTTGCTTATACTCTTTTATGTACCTATGGCCCTTGCACCAATCTTTTTTTGTTTCAAATTGTATGTGTATGTGGCATTTGAACATGCCTTGTATGTTTTATTTCCAATTTGAGTGACATGTGCCCATGTCCCTTGTTTATGTTCCCCCTTGGTTAACCTTATATGCTTCTTACTTCTTGATTTATATGCTTATTTTTATATTTCTTGTCCTTGTTTGTAATGTCATGATGCATATTGTAAATTTACCTTGATTTCTTGGATTCCATGATGGACATCATGCTCCATCCCTCCTTGACAACTCAAAACTAAAAAATAACAACTAACATCTAATGTTTCCAGTTCTATTTTAGTATATTTCACATTCTTTTATATTATCATATCTATCTAGGCATACCCCTATTGATTTAATAAATCTTTCAATATAAACATTACTATATCTAGAGATATCTTATCAAATATCATTATTATATCATGTATCTATGCAATATAACACACTTGTACGACTCTTTTCTTCTAAGGGTAGTCATTACAGGTTCATCATTCCTAACCTCAGAAAAAGGGGAAAATAGAGGTTTTATCATAGAGATAAAATTACCTAGCAGTCAAAATAACAACATTTAGATCACCCAGTTTAGAATCCAAATTTCAAACTAGTCAAAACAAAACAAAAAACTAGTGATAATTCCATATCAACAACTAGTTTTATCATAGGAGAACATCAAAAATGGATAATGACACCAAACACAAGGGTTTCCACATTTTATCATTATTATCTAGGTTTAAAAAACCCTAGGTTTTCTAGTAATAGGTAAATTTTTTAGCTCAACTATAGTTTTTACACATCCAAATGAGTCAGAATCAATAGTTTCAATACATTTTTCTTAGGGAATCTAGATACAGGGGGTAGCATGCATAGCATGATGGCTCTCATTTCTAGTTTTAGATTAGGTAGTTAACATTATTTATAGATAAGAATCCATGTTTTAAACACCAGTTATTGGGGGTAATGTGCATGGCATATTGGTCTTCTTTTATTTTTGAGTTTAGTTTATTACCCAAGCATTCTCAATAGTCATGTACCTTACTCCATTTTTAAGTGGTTAACATCATTCTCAAGTTAAAATTTAATACAATTTTAACTTCTTGAGTATTCAAGTTACTAATTTGGCTTTCACATAATCACATTGCATCAATTTCATAGTGTCTTTCATACAAGCCTAAACTCTATCTTTTAAAATGGCCAAGAGTGGCCTATTTTCTAGCATACATTTAGCTATCCACACCACATTGTTAGATTTTTAGAGCATCCATGGGCTCCATTATAAATATAATATGAAATATATTATATATCTCTATCACTTCATAGCTTCACTTCACAAGGCAAAAATGAAGCCAAAGGGCCAACCTTTGTATTCTTGAGCCACCTATTCAGAGGGATTAGACACATAGTCCAAACATCTATTATCACATGTATAATCATCTAGCTTCACTCATTAGATAATGATGGAGCCAAAATCCTTTGTATTCGAGCCATTTTTTGGGGAATTGAGTACTCAGATTTATTAATAACATTACTCTTGATTCAACAAATACCTAACATCATCCATCACAATCCATCATCATAATAGGTTTTGGATTGGTTCACATCCCTAGTGAGGTGTATTCATTCCTTTCTTTTCCTTTTTATTTTACTCAAGTTTTGTATATTCTTATTTTATATCACATATAATAAAAATTGATCTACTCTTTGTTCATTTCATAGATTCATACTTTCATAATGTGCTCTCTATGCACTATCCAACATTACTTAACATCACACAAGCTTCATGGGCTTCACCTTTGTAGGTATGTTTAGGTACACTTTTTAATTTTTCCTTTTTCCTATTATTTTAGTTTAGTGCATAACTAAAATAAAGGGGGGGATTTAGTCATGTAAAATGCAAAATTTGGTCTCTTGAGTGTGGTTAATGACACCCAATCCATAGGTCATCCTACTTGCT
The DNA here is from genome assembly GCA_037957365.1 of Torreya grandis. Classification (NCBI taxonomy): domain Eukaryota; kingdom Viridiplantae; phylum Streptophyta; class Pinopsida; order Cupressales; family Taxaceae; genus Torreya; species Torreya grandis. Next base: position 117,764 of record JARHVA010006047.1, on the reverse strand, counting down.
TGCATAACCCTTATGGGATTTTCTTTCATTGATTCCCAATCATCCATAACCTTCTAGACTTAACCCTTACAAACCTAAGAAGATATTTTAGGACTTGATCCATCCCCATAAGTATCATTCCCTTTGTAAAATATTACCCAACTTAGATATGATCACTAAAATGTAGGGTGTCCTATTTCTAGTGCTATTATCCAAATGTAAATTTGGTTCAAATGATCATATTTTCCTAAATATTTATATTAATTCATGTTAGCCTAACATGAATTCATTTAACCCATGATCATTAGGTTCTCTATAAAATTCCATTAAAAATACATTTAGAAGGTTTGGCACTCATTTACAAGAGAGGAGCAAGAACACAAGCAAGAACACTCAAGCACTTTTCCTTATTCTCTACATATAGCCTTCCAATATTATTGTAAGCTTATTCAAACCCTTGCATCAATTGCTACCCATCTAAAGTACACCTAATTTTTCATCTAGTTACATTTTCATACACAATTGCACCAAGCAAATCAATGGGAAAACTATATTAGCTTGATCCCTCTTTGGAGTATTGGTATGTGGGCTACATGCCTAAACATGGGTTGTGAAGTGTGTCTAGTGAATCCTTTACACACTAACCCCTTCTCTCTCTTTCCCAAGTTGCCATTAAATTTCAAGTACAAAGAGCTATTAGGGATTAAAATATTAAAATATATGCATAACAAGCTCTATAGACTTTTGAGATTTGATATTTCACTAACAAGATAACACAAACCTATCGAGTAGAACCCAAAAAATTAGATCACTTGGAATATAGTGATAGAAAAGGACTACAACACTAACCAATAGGGTGTCCAACATTCGGTGCTCTTTTTCAATAAAAAAATGAATTTCAAGAACCTATTTTTGACACTATCCTAGTCATGTACCTAAATTCTCAAACCTTATCTTAGACTAGACAACTTAGAATAAGCAAAGTCATATTCTCTTATTTATTACTATTTTTAGAAAAAGCAAAAGTACAATCTGTTTACATAAATGAGTGGCTTAATTATTTCACATTATTTACTAATTTAATTTTCTCTAGACCTATTTATTAATTGGGAATAAAACTCCATTATTTTTAAAAATAATAAAATACATATCAAAGTCATTAACCCTCATATATATGTATCTATACACACACACACACACACACACAAACACAAACATGTGTGTGTGTGTGTATAGATACATATATACATACATGCATGCATATATATATATATATATATATATATATATATATATATATATATGCATGCATGTATGTATATATGTATCTATATGCACACACACACACACACACACACACACACACACACACACACACACACACACACACACACACACACACACACACACACACCTGTGTGTGTGTGTATGTATGTGTATATATATATATATATGTATGTATGTATGTATGTATGCATATATATATATATATATATGTATGTATGTATGTATATGTGTATATATATACATACATACATATGTATATGTGTATATATATACATAAATATATGTATATGTGTATATATATACATACATAGATACATATGTGTGTGTATATATGTATATGTTTGTGTGTGCGTGTAATACAAATTTATAAAAAATGAAATATTTATAATTGGATTATTTTATCTTTCAATATTTAATATAAATTTTATCTAATGTTAAATAATAATAATAGAATTGTGTCTTTTATAAATAATTATAATCAAGACAAAAACCAATATATCTACAGATGACCCATTAATGATTGTATGATTTTTTTGCTTTTTTACTCTAAAGACATTCTATTCCATGGCCTAACTTATTGTAGATGTATTCAATTCTAGATCAAGTGAACATAAAGGTTAAGATCACACGAGATGAAGGGTGTGCACACAAAAATGTTGTTAAATCAAAATGAAAACACTCAAAGACAATATTATAAGATACAAAAAAATAAGTGGAGAAAATTCCAATCTTTCAGTAAGTGAGAATCTCTCAAATAAGATGAGTACATATATGAAAGTGAGCAAGTAAAGCAAGATTCTCCATGAAATTAGGAAAACTCTAGGAGGGGAAAAAGACCATAATAAATAAATATGGGAAAACATAAAAATCTACTATAATACCCCCCAACATAAGTGTAAATTAGGTGAGCAATGAGAAAAACAAAAGGGTCCCAACAACTACGCCTGAGTAGGCACCCATGTACAGAGAAATATCTCATAAAATAGATAAAATGAGAAAACCCTTAGGAAAAATTCCCCCTAAAAAAATAAATACATATAAGAAGTGAAGAGGCTAAAAATCGCCCCCTAACGAAGATGTTTTTTTTTCTATTTTAGACCACACCATAAGAAGATCTCATATATGAATTAAATTTCTCTTAGTAAAGAGTTTGGCAAATATATATGTAACCTACTCTGAATACTATCAAAATCTCAAGTTGTTGACCTGAGCATGAATAATCTCCTATAAAAAATAAATGTGAATCTTAATGTGTTTGATCTGAAAGTGATGAATCAAATTCTTGCATATAGGTACAATACTCTAAAAGAATCCATAAAAGGAATAGATTATGGTTGGATACATAAAAGGAATGAAAAACTTGGATAGAATCCCCTAAATCCAAATAACCTTAGTAGCCACCTTAACAGTTCCCCTATACTCTTCCTCTCTGGATGATATACAAATAACATTTTATTTCTTTCTAGACCGATTGGTAGGACCAAAAACCAAATAAAAATAGTAACTTGAATTGGAATTATGATTCTAAATATCACTAGACCAGTATAAATTTGAAAAACCAAACAAGTCAATCTCTATGACAAATCTAGGTTGAATCTTAAATTTATAGGAACCCTAAATATAGTGGAGTATTTGTTTATTTTATTTTCATTACAACTCATGGGGATCATATATGAATCATGAAATAATGCCTAATACCTATGAAATATTAGGATTGGTATGATTTATATAAAGAGGTTTCAAACAAGTTGTTGATACTGAGTGGCATTGAATAAAGGTTTAAAATAGTTAGCCTCAAGATTGACTCATAATATAAAGGTATTTAGAGATGGCTACCAATAATCCATGTGAAACTAAACTAGAATATAGACAACATGCTTAGGCTATGCAAGTGAAATCCCTAAATCAGATTATGAAATATTGATGATGAGTAAGTAATTGAAAAGACCCAAGTCTATCATGTCAAATCTATCCTAAAAAATGATATTCACTTATACAATAGATGATGAATAATTCTTGGTGATAAAAAAATCATCAACATAAAGGACTACTATCAGTAAACAATCAGCCTACCATAATAAGTATGCATTAGGGTGTGAATGACACTTGGTGAAACATGAACCAATGGGGAAGGAATCCATCTTTTCATACCAAGCCCAAGTGTCTTGTTTTAATCCATACATGGATTTCCCATGTTTGAAAACTAAATATGAATCCTAAACAAACCAAGGTGGTTATTCCATGTAGATCTCATCCTCAAGGTCTTCGTCAATAAAGACACTCTTCACATCCATTTGGTGATCATCCCAACCATGTATGTAGCTATATCTAGTATGAGTCAAATTGAATTCATATCTTCAATAGGTGAAAAGGTCTATGAGTAGTCAATTTCATCTACCTATGAAAAAACCTTGGAAACCAATCACACCATGTACTTATTTACTGACCCCTCTACTATTAACTTGGTCTCATATATCCTCCTACATTTAACCATGTTCCTTACCATAGGAACTAAAGTCAAACACCAAGTGTGATTTTTCATTAATGAAAAATATTTTTCTTACATAGAATTATACCCCTTAGGTATGCATTAATCCTTATAGAATGTCTATGGATCTAAAATTGAAGAAAATAAATCATGTGGACCACTATGGTAATCTGACTAAGTATATATATCATCTACTAGATTCTCCTCTCAAGTACATGCATTCTTAAGTGTCTAACTAAGACAAAGGGGCTCAAATATGGGTGAGTTAGGTGATGAATCCTCATCCTCTAAAAAATTACTAAATGTGTATGTATAAGACTCCCCATCATTTCCATTAGTTTCAAAATTAGAAGAAAAAAATAATAAGAGTCTAGCTCAGGAACCTACTTTAGATAATCTGAGTTAAAAGAAGAATGATCAAGTCTAAGTGAATCTAATAAAGTATAAAAAGTGTCAAGTGTTGAGTCTTTGGGACTCTTTTGAAAGTGAACATTTTTTTATATGAAATAATACTATGTGGTCAAATGAATAAGGTGGTACCCCTTGACACCATCTAGATAGCCTATTTATATGTAAGGCTTGGATTGAGGTTCTATAGATTTATGTTTGTTCTTTGGTATGCATGCCATAGTTTGGGATATAAAAAAACTAAAGTGATAAATTATAGGTTTCCTTTTATGCCAATATTCAAAGGTAGTTATTCCTTTCAAATCTTTGTGAGGAACCATATTCTAAATATATAAAAAAATTGATGGATTCGGCCCAAAACTGAGGTGCCAAGGATTGAGAATGAATCATACATCTATACATCTATTTCAAGAATCAATTATTATGTTATTCCACTCCATTATATGAAGTATTGTAATTAATTATTCATTTCAAATCAATACCCTTTATGGTGAAAACTTACTCAAATTTATTGTTAACATATTCACCTTCATTGTTAGTTCAAACAACTTTGATGGATTTCTCAGATTATTTCTCAAAAAGTGCCATGAAGTATTTAAATATTAAATCACTTAAAACTTTTGTATAAATAATTATACCCATGTTTTTATTTATAAATCATAAATGAAAGTAAGAATGTACTTAGACTTGTAAAATATAGATTGAGAAAAGGCTCAAATACATCAGTGTGTACTAACTCCAGTGATTGTGAAGCCCTCCAATATTATCCTTTGTCAAATTTATATTTTTGGTGTTTCCAAAGGAATAAAACCTCATGAATTTCCTTATATAAATGTACTCAAATAAAGCTTATGACCATGTAATTTTTACTGAGTTGTTCTAGGTAGTGTTAGTTGAGGTGGCCAAATTGCTCATGACAAAGTTTGCTAACTCCATCTGAATGAGTCAAAAATGTAGTTAGATAAGATTAGGTTAAAAATTTGAGAAGGTATATAACCTATCTTGGTGATATTCCATACCCACTGCCATGTTAGAATCATTATGAAACTCTCTAATTATAATTTAATTTGATGAAAACTATACATGCATGCTCTTACTGATGTGAGTGATTTGGTACACTTATAAGAGATTAGTTTAATGTGATGGAACACCTAGAACATTATTTAATGTTCTTCCATCCATTACATTAGACCCTCTCTCTATAATTTTTATTAAGTGTCATCACCTAAAGTGATAGAAGACATGTTACAAAGATCTAAAGAATAAAACTCTATTTGTGAAGATCCCATGTGGTGGGAAGTATTTGAGTCAATAACCCATGAATAGATTAGATCTAAAATTTATAAAAGATACTTTCCATTTTATTTCTCTTTACCTTTGCCTTTTGACTTAGAATAATCTTATGTTGATGAATTTTTATTTATATACTTAGTAGCACCTATGTTGTTTTTTCTTCAAAAGATGAGTGAGGCAATCAATTTAGATATTTATGCACTTGTGTTCATCATGCCCATGTTTCTTGAAATAGGAACACTAAGCCTTCTATTTATTAGTTTTATGATTAGAAGAGGAGGTTTCAATTATTATTTTGGTAGATGTTTATTTTTTATTCTTCTCTTGATTCTTATTCATCTTATTCTTCTCTTTTTTTGAAGTCTTTGTTTTCCCATTCCTAGTTATTACAGATTGATGTTTTATGGAATTCAATTTTCCCATATATTTATTATCTTGTATTTATATTGAGTCAAGTAGGAAAAAAATGCATCTAAAGAGGACATTTTCCATATAGTGCCTACAACACTATTAGTGGCAAGAAAAGTAGAGACAAAGATAGAGTGGTTTGTACTTAGATTAGAGAGTACAAAAATTATAGGTTGATCATCTTTATTCTCTATTCCACATTATTTAAATTTCAATCTCAAAGACTTAAAATTTGTGAATAAATCTTTAAGGGTGTCAAAGTTCCCAAGACTTAGGTTGATAAGCTAATTTTCAAGATCATGGCCTCTCATCACATCTAGCTTCCAAAAATGCTTTTTTAAGGTGTTACACACTTCATTGGGTAATTTAGGAGGTTCTAAGTGAAATATAAGACCAAGAGAAATATAAATACATATTAACCCCTATGATTCCTCACAATAGTTATACTAATTATCTTTTTATTCTTTTGTACTAGGTTTAGTTTCCTTTCCCATTACAATAACATGTAAATCCTTGATCCTTAATATAATTTACATTTTGGTTTTCCATTCATAGTAGTTAAATGGAATTAGTGGATTAATTTAAATTCAATCCATTAGTAAAAAAATAAATTTTAAGTATTTCAAGTTGAATTTGTTTTTTATAAATGAAAATGCAAAACAAAATGGAAAGGATCTCATAATAAAGTAAAGCCCGCCCCCCTAAATTATGAAATGGTGACCCTCCCCCCTCCAAATGTTGTAAATGATATGCACACTAAAAATAAAATATATCAACTAATATTACATATATATAAATCAATGTGAGTGTTATAAAATATGATTTTTTGTAAGCAAGGTGAGGACAATCAGTCTCTATTGATAATGCATCCAATGAACTAGTGTACAAAGCAATAAAATGAGTGTGAATGAGATAGAGTGAGAAAGTGGTTTTGAATGTGAGGGGGTATGGCCATATTCCAAATCATGCCTCACCCTTATAAATTCATCATGCAAAAATTTGAATATTAAAAAAAACTTTCCCTATTTAAATGATCACAATGCAATATATTTTTTTATAAAAAAATGTTATGGCCCTTACAATGAACCCTCTTCACAATATGTTATTTTAATTAAAAAATAATAATAATAATAATAATAAAATATTTATCACCTTTCACATAGTAAAAGGCACTTATATTATTAAATTTAATACTTAAAAGGATTATAGTGCACTTTATGCAATATTTTAAATGTGATTTAACTTTAAAACTTTTTCCTACCGCTTAAAAGGACAAAGTCACCTTATAATTATCAGTACCATGAATTATTAAAAAAAAAAAAATTTCAAACAAATATGGTGGTTTGAGACAAAATAAATTGGGATAGAAGTGTTTGTAATTTGGCCTGTCAAGGCCAAATACCAACCTGTAAATCCAAAACATTTCCTGGTAGCTGCAAACCTATTCAAGGTGGTTTAAAGTTGTGTATTTTTAGACTAAAAAGACTAATTTCAGTATTAAAATGTTAAAATTTTTAATTAAAAATGTCATTAAATTATTAAAAACACCCTTTACCATATTCATATACATGACATTAACCTTAGTCCAAACGTTCATGCCTTAAAATGGTGCTTTTGTGCAAGTATAAGCCTAAAAAGACCTTTCCTTGAACTCCCACATGCCAAATTTGGCCCTAAAATTGTGTAAAATGTAAATAATTATTTTTTATCATGAAAAAAAATCAAGGATATTTTATAATAGTCTAAAATTGGAGGTGGAAGACTCATGTGTCAATAAAAAGCAGAGGAAGAGCCTTTTTCATGCATTTTCAAGACACAAGTATGGAATTGTATGGAAATCCATACAACGGAGCTAAACAAAATTATAATAAGGGTTTGAAAGGTATATTATAATAATTTAATGTAAATTTTATGCAATATAAGCTCAAAATTAGTCTCCTATAGTCACTTTGCTAGTTTGCACATAGTGACAGGCCTTCAGGTTTGATGATGGTATGACCATGAAAGAGAGAATCTAGGTCTAAATTTTTTGTCAAAAAATTAGAATAAAAGGGTTTAATTTTTAATTAATTTATTATTAATTTTTTATCCTCTCCCTCATGAACCATCCCTTTGAAGTTAGGGCATAATTCTGTAGTCTTGCATTTAGGAAAGTAGTTGGTTTTCTATAATTTCTCCTCACTAGGGCATCATTTCAATAAAATTCAATTTTGTAGGCATTACTTGGAACATTATTAACCCTTACATGGTGTTATTTAACTCATTTTAACACGTTTTATTTTCAAACAAATATCATTAACATGTCTATAATGTAAATATATAGTCTATGTGCTTCTAAAGGATAATTGTACGGTCATGAGAGAGAAAGGGTTTCAAGTTTTCTTTTTTTCTTATTGGAAGGGATCTCCATAATATTCATATGTTTTAAAAGTATGATTATTAATATATTCATATCAAATAATCCATCATGTCCTCCAAATATTTCTTAAAATCACTATTTAGTAAACTTTAAGGTTTTTTTTGCATATTTTAAGGTTTCAACATATTCCTATATTTCAATTTCAGCCCATTATCCTTGTCAAAAGGTATCCAAATTGATATGGTTTGAGGATGATATGTTTATTATTTCATATGAATATTCATTTTTTTCTTGACATTCTACTTCATACTATTTTCACTTCATCTTATTCCATATCCATTTTCATTATCATACATAACCATTTCTCATTGTGTTTCATGCTTCTTACACCCTTCATTCAAGGTTCCCATCATCTTTTATCATCTCACCATTTTTACATCATCTCCCATTACATGAAACACTATCAATAATTATTTATAAGGGCTATAGATCATTATGAATATGGATGACTATAAGGACCTTGAAAAACCTTATTAAACTATCATAAAGCAATCATCTATAGTCAAAAACATAGTCAAGTGTTTGCGATGAAAGTACCAAGAAGGTAGATTCTTGAATATTAATCCTTAAAGGTCTCGGAAAGAAGTTTCTCCTTGAGATTAAAAAAATGAATATCAATTTCATAATAGACTATTTTAAGCCTTCCGTAGGGCCTAATCAGACACAATCTATACAATGAGGCACCTCATAATAATATTCAGTTGAGTATAGTTTATTGAAAGATGACATAATTGTATGAAAATAGGTTTTTGATCAAGGTTAAAGTAAATGGTTCCTGGAATATTCACCCTTCATTAATTATTATAGGTCATCATCAATCAATCAAGTGCCCTTATGACACCTATAGGCTTGGTATTGTAGATAAGCATGCTACAATCAAGAAATAAAGATAGTGCTTTGAGGGATTTTATCATGAAGGAGACCTTGTAAAAGTGGTTATTGAGTTGTTAAGAGAACACCATGCAAAGGTAAAATCATGTTTTTTTTGTGTGTTAACAAACTCTACAATCATCTTTAATCACTACTATAGTACAACACTTAACTACAATAAGGTTTGGATCTCTTAATGACTGAGTGTTGAGCAAATATTAAGTTATTGGCATGAAGGAAGGGTAAAATAGTGAATTAATTCATTTTGAATAATTTATATTCAATGGAATTGGTGATAACTCACTCTATACCTATATGTTCTTACTGTCCTCTTCATAGCCAAATCACCACCTATAGCCCTCTTAGAAGGTAGGCCCCACCTCTAAGTTGCATGACCAATAAGCACAATGTCCTAATGTAGAAGTATTATGATCCAATATAAGTTTCATGAAACATGATGATGAATAGGTCAAGGGGTTAAGTGTAATGTCACTTCAAATAGTTAAAGGTACAACCAAGACCTATTAAAACACTCATTTCTAGCCTTCAAGAGCACTAATACAACCAATGGGTTTCAAAATATGGAAGAGTTTTTAAGGTTTAGGACCTTATAGGAGGTTATTGTGACTATATAGGTAAAGGAATAAAGTGAATGGATTTTTATCATATATTTATTTGTTTACAAACTCTCTAAATCATCTCAAGGTCTGACATAGTCCATACACCTACCTACAATCGAGCATAGTGAAGAGAGGCCTTTCCTCAAGAATAAGTCATGATGATATGTTTTGAAGTAGGTATGGTTTTAGATCAATAAAATTAATATGGTGGTTTACTAGTCTTAATTACCTTTAAAATCAAGAAACATGTTATTTATAGGTTAATACACTAGTCTTCACCTATAGTTGACTGTGTAGGATATCTTAAGATAGTCAAAGGGAGTCTTAGGATGGTCATGATAAGAAAGAAGACAAGAATTAAATGGTGAATAATATGGGATATAATTTTTAAATTCATACCATGAAACCCATTCAATATTATACTTATTATAAGATGTTTGGACTGTTATAGTCTGTACAAGACCTAGTAACATAACCTATAGTAAAGAAAAGATAGGCTTAACTTCCAAGATAAAGGAGGTTGATAAAATAGTGGCCAATGGTGGGGTTTTAATAGAAAAAAATTTAAGTTAGATTAATAATTGAAAAAATGGATTGATATAGGATGATATGGGACTTTAAGTACATAGAAAACATAGTCAATCGCATACATAATCAATTTATAAGAGGTTAATTTTAAGAAATTTGAGGTTTTGTGGCATATATAGGTGGAATAAATAATTAAAAATTTGTAAAAATAATCATTATGATAATATAAATCCTAAAATTCCATCATAAATAGCATTTCAAAGGTGTATAACCTCACTGTTTAGACACAGTCATTAGCATGCCATTTTATAACCACTTTTGGTGAAGGCATACTTCTTGGAGAGGTTTAAGGTATAGAAAAGGGTTTAAATATTATGAAAGTGTTTAAAAATAATTATAAAGTGTTTCAAATCATCCATAAACTTTATTAAAGGTGATAAAATTCCATAATATAAGTAAGTCATTCCTTTGAGGGCTAAAGTAAGCAAATAGGCCTATGGCTCTTTGGAGACTTTGCTTATTTTTTGAATTGTTCAAGAGGTATATGCCACTTCCATAGAGGTTTATAAGTAATTTTAAATTTTATAAAATCTTCAAGAGATCAGTTAAGATGAGAATATAGGCAGACTCATTGATCTAGGTTCACATAGGCCATATATGTAAGAAACCCAATAGGCAATCCTAGAAGCACCAACACAAAATGGAGATTGGGAAGAAAAATAGAGTTAATATGGATTTAAAGTGAATTATAAAAATGTGTTTCATCCTCATATAATCCTAAAAGTGTCTCAAGAACTCCAATATTTAGATATGAGCTAATTATGCCTAAAAAGCTAGTTTTAAGCCTATAAGGCCTATACCACCTCAAGACATATACAAACGCTACGATGCAATATGACACCTTGGAAATGATATAATGATATAGTACAAGTACCATGATTAATATCTAAATTATGAATAAAACTTTGAGTATTCATTTTTAGTCCAATGAGTAAATTCAAATTCTACAAGTTAAGATACCCATTCGAGCCACCTGATCAAGTGCTCATATATTTCACAATGTGAAGAGTTTAGCCAAAAAAAATTATAATTATTTGAGGACCCATATTAAATTATAATTAATAAAAAATTTATGTTGTTTTATGTGTTGTACTTTATGAACAATCACTAAGAGCATAAGCATGTCTATAATGTTTACAAACCCTACAGGCAATTTTTTTCATGTAGCTATCTTTTCATACCTTTGTCATGGGAGCCCAATATTATGAAATAATTTTATGGGTTATATTAAATAAAAATTCATGTAAATAATTTTAGGTTTGGATTTTTGTACTTTATGAACCATCATTAAGAAGGTTCATCTTCAAAACACTCCCAAACCCTCATAGTGACCAATTTTGAGAAATGATGATTTTATTGAAATCAAAACTTCATGGATAAACCTAAAACATATTTAAAAATCAATTAAAATTAGAGAGGATCCTAAAAATGGTAATTTTTTGGATGGAATTGTATGGATTAGAGTAGAAAATAGGTTTTAAGAGAAAAAAGTGCAAAAAATAGAGGTAAACAGAAGTCCAATGAGATCCAATACATGAAGGGTGAATATTTAAAAAATTTATTAATCTTAAAATAATTATATGATCATAAATAGTATTGTAATTTCCATTACTATCTCATTCAAAATAGCCACTCTATAGTAAATTTAGGCAGTTTAACCTAGTCAACTAGTTTGACTAAGTTGCAAGTATTTCTTCATCAAAATGTCCTATTTCATGATATGGATGATTTTTATAGGAATAAATATAATTTTTTTTCAGGTTTAATAGTTTTCATACAAGTTTTCAAGATCCATCAAGCACAAAATTTAGGCTACTAAGCGTATTTGGCCTATTTGATCAAATAAGTCAAGTAAATAATGGAGTTATAAGGTTGTCAAAGAGTTCACGTGGACTTTTCACACTTAATATATGATGTTTATGTGGATTTTACATGCACATATTAGTATTAAATTTCCATTTCATGAAATAAAATAACTTAAGTGGAGTTAACTAGCCTTAAAGTGCCAATCACTCTAGTTTACTAATTATGAGTTGACTAAGAAATACATGCATATTCCTTGGTTTTATTGAAATATAATGTATTTAAAAAAATTAAAAATTACTTCAAGTTGAGATAATTATAAAAAATGTGGCATAGAAAGCATGAAAGTAAGTTTGACAATTCGAATAATTCCACCATCCATTTGCAATACCAAAAGGAGTTTCATTCAAGGATTTTAAAAATAGAGAGATGTCTTAAGGAATTTGAATAGTGATTGTAACTAAAATTTGACTTTAGAGTTAATATCTAGTTGAATTTTTCTTCTTCCATCTATGCCAATCTCTTGGCTAGAGCTTCTCTTTTTTATATATTTAAGCTTTGAAGAAAATTTTCAATATCCCTCTCTTGGCCATGATTAAACTCTACCAATATTGAGCTTTGTAACCTTTGGAGATAAATAAAATGAATATTTTTAGATTTCAATGTTCTAGTATAGTGTGTTTATGTTAGTTGATTTACATATGTGGTGGTACTCTCTACCTTGGCAGGTCTCGATCTCACCTAGTTACTAGTATGTCATCTTATATAGGTCATGTTTAGTGTTTGATGTCATTTCATTGAGATAACATTAGATATATTTACTAGTTAGTGCCTTGAATCAGGTCTATTCCATCATTTCCCTCATGCTTTGATCACCTAATAAAACCTATATATGATAATGCATAAGTGTTATTTAGAGTTGTAGATTCACTTATTTGCTTATCTTATTAGTGTTTTAAGAGCTCAAATATAGTGGATGAACCAAAAATATAGGCGTATCACCAAAAATATAATAGGATTTACCTTTTTTAGTAATTAATCTAACCATTTTCATCCCAAAAAGAATAGTAGTTTAGTAGGTAGAGCATAAGTGATACATTAGAGGAGCTAGCCTCATCAAAACTAGAGATCTGGTTTATGTGCAGGTGTTCCACACCTAAAAGCATTCTAATGTTAGTCTAGGTGTGTATTTTTAGATCAATATATCATCCTTCAAGTATACTTCTATTTTGGTTGCTAATAGTAAGTTATGTAGGAATCTACCTAGAGGGAAACTTGTGACTAGATCTAAGCAAGGGTGGATGACATAAGCTCATAAACAATCTTAAATATAAAATAGAAGGTCATGGGAAAAGTAATGGTGCTATGAAGGGTCAAAAATATCATTTAACTTTGGAACAATCATGAACTAAGATCCAATTTTGTGCATGTTAACCTATAGTCTTCCAATGATCCATGATAATACTATTTTAAATGACAGTTAAGGGTGAGGGGGAACATCCTTAGAGTAGTAAATATGAGATCATGAGGACCAATGATATCAATATACTTGCTTAGAGTCCATTCATAATCTTTGTAAATGCATAAACCTAACATGTAGGTTGTGAGAGTCTATGAAGATCAGAAACTAGGTTGAAGGAATCACATGCAGGTCATGGATCTTGTAAAGGAAAAGTATGCAGATTAGAATGACTTCCATAGTATGTTGAATCACTTTCAGGTCTAATATGAGCAATGGAATGTGTACACAATGAATTCCAAGTTACCAACCTATGGATAAACCTCTAAACCAATACCATAAAGAAAGTATCTCATCTAAAACTATAAATATCACTGAAAGTTTTGTTAATCCAAGATAAAGCCAATACAATAAAACATGATATTTTAAAAATATTCATAGTAATAAAAACCAAACACATTATTATTGGGATTTATATGATACCATATCATATATTTCATTAGTTATAGATAAATCAAATGAAAAGGTCGAGATCACATAAGATGAATTTTGTGCAGACCACAACGTTGTTGAATTAAAATGAAAACACTCAGAGATAATATTATAAGAGACAAAATACAAGTAGAAAAAAACCAAATATTTCATTAAGTGAAAATATCTCAAATCCAAAGAGTATATATAGGAGAGTAAGCACATAAATCCTCCACAAAATGTGGTCAACAAGGCCAAGAATAGACGAGTAACTCCCATACTTAGAATATTCAGTTAAGGGAGTTACTTCCTAGTCACTTGGTTAGCCTACACACATAAACAAGATTATTCGTGAAATTATAAAAACTTCAAGTGAGTTAAAAGATCACATAATAAATAAATATAGGAAAAAATAAAATTCCTTCTCTAACATAAATCTCTATGATATACATCCCCCATTATATGCTAGTTTGGTATCTCTCCCATTAGTTCCATTTTTTTTAAAAATATAGCATTTGTATATTAGTAGAGTTTAAATAATCAATTATAATGATTAAATTTTTCATTTGATATTCATAGATCTATCAATTGTAATGTATGAATATTTAATAACATATAACATATTATTTCTCACTACAACATTTATCATCTTTCTTATTCCAACTCTAATATCTATTTTTTATTATCACTAATAGATATTTCAAATGCATTTATATTTTGATATCTTTGACTAAAAATTGCATCCTTATATTATAACAAGTAATAATATTTAATTATAAGTCTAACAATGCTTTTTCAAATATAAAATATTTGTTTTATTTTGCATTCCTATATTCAATATCATTATTCATATAGTTTACACTTTCCTCCATATTTTATACTTGTATTTGTCTCTTATTGTTTTAGCTTATTTTGGATTAATTATCTAAACAATTATAAAAGTAAGAATATTCAGATTTTATATAGTATATATAAATTATGCATATATGAATGTAAAATGATATGTTCAATTTCACTTTGTAGTTTATATAAATGACCAAGGATACTATGGTATTTAAATTATTTATATTTTAGTGTGATCAAAACCTTTTACAATTGTCATAAAGCATTGAAAATGGTTTTCAAGTCATTTGGATAAACAAAAAGGACTATATAAACTTGTTGGGATGCC
>JARHVA010006047.1:0-97500 GCA_037957365.1 Torreya grandis | reverse complement strand
ATCTATATTCTATTTTATTTTATTATCATGATAATTACTATCATAATATTATATGAATACGTGATATGTATCCTATAAATTAATGAATAGAGGAAGTTATGGTAGCGTATATTTTTATTTCAACATTAGTTTATGATTATTTCATTGTTTCATTATTGATTTACACATTTATAATTTGTTCCTTATCAATTACTTTACTTGATTCTTGAACCTCATATGTATGGAATTTTTATAATGAGATAGTATATGATGGAGACACTATGAATGAATAAATATAATGTGATTATGAATTACATTTATTATTAGGTTACACCATTTTTAAATGTATGAAGTGATCATTATCTATATGACATGTATACAAATGTCCACTATGCATGAATTTCAAGAATTTATGTAGTGTAGATGGTACTACTTCTATAATATGTATCCATAGTCATATTGAGAGTAAGTTATAGTGTATATGATTACGCATTACCTGAAAGATGGTAATCAAAGTATCATTTTTTATTATTACATGCAATGATATTATTTTAAGTACCTCACAAGGAATATTATCCAACCATCTTATGTTCTTATCTAACTTTTTATTAGTATCCACATTTAAAACAAATGTTTATAAGAATGTTATGCTAAAGTTATTCAACATTAAATCATTATCCAGAATCTCACTATTAAATTATTTATATAATACTTTTTATTTAATGAATAGTGTAAGATTTTATTTTATTATATGATTGGTAATAAAGTATTCATTTTTAAAGTAAATATACTATTTTCACTTTTAAATGCATTCATAATTTAGAAAGAATATGAAAAAATTGTATGATTTACAAAATTTATATCACATAATATAATAAAACCTAAGGGAAAATATAGGTTTTAAAATGCTCAAGATAAGGATCAGGTTCACAAATATTTTTTTATCTTATTTTGGATCAATGATCTAAACAAGTATAAAAATCTAAATATTTAGATTGTATAAAAAAATATATAAATTACACATATTTGAGTGTAAAATTAAATATTCAATTTTAAGTTACTATATATAAAAATAAACAAGAACATAAGGTTAATTATCTTGGTTTTATTTTAGTCTAATCAAAACGTATGTATAATCATTAGAAAGGGGTGAAAATGGATCTAAGTTGCTTAGATCTAGAAACTAACTATCTACACTAATTATGATGTATATGGTAGAGCATAGAAACTTATAGAGATTGGGTTTGTCTAATTTTCATTATAAATGTAATTTATACTATAATTAGTATGTTATATTATAATTCAATGTGATTTCCTATTAATATTATTCCTATAAAATATCAAATCATCAGTACTATGTGCAGATTTATGATCTTGTCTCCTTCACCTTGAAACCATGGATTCAATTTTTACATTAAAATTATCTATAAATAAATGAATTACATAATATGGGTGTATATGGCCCTTACTTCCCCCCATAGAGTGACTAAGTGTTTCCTAAATTACAATTTTCTAAAGAAGACTCAAACCATAAGTAGTTCCTCCATATATGTGTATTTATGCAATAGTGATCCACTTGAGGGGTTCAAATATATAACCTATATTTCGACACTTTAAAATATGCTTAACCCTAATATTATCCAAGTAATTCAAACATGTCTTGGGCCTAATCTTTTTGAGGGTTTTTTATTTGGAATATTTAGGGCTTTTACTTTCAATATGTAAGTGGTACATATCCTTTAGATAAAATATTGTTTCATATTTTCTAGATAGATAGATACCCCATATAGGCTTAAGAATAATGTTATAAAATGGTGACTATTTGGGTATCTTTTTTTTTCAATCACCATGTGAAACATATAGGCCAACACATAGGAAATATTTAAATTTAAATTTTACTTTTAAAAGGTGCACAAATATATTTTTACATGTAATTGTAACCAAATGCATATGAGGTATAGGAAATAGCTACCTAATAATTAAGATATAATATAATTAGAATAATAAGACTAGGCATAGATTAGGTTGTTCCTATTTTTACATAATGCAAATTGGAAAGGATGGGGCCATAAATATATTAATGGTTGAGCGTGGATAAGAGTCGTATATGTAGGCACAAGTTAGGCATGGTAAAATATAGGTCCAGAGTGACATTTTGAAGTGTCAAATACTAGATATATGTGTCTACACTTATATGGTTTGCTTAAAAATGGAAACATTTTATTATTATTTTATCTCTAAAATGTTTATTTTGATGAGAATAGGTTCTAGTGGATTTTTTTTGCATCTCATTTTTATTGTTAACCTCTTTGGCTCTAAATTAACATGGTTTTCCTTTTGTTTAAGATAATTTTTTTAGAGAATAATATTATTCTCCTTGTAATTGTACTGTTGGTTATAATTTTATAGTGTATCTAGAAATGCAATATATTTTTATTGCATATTTATTATCATGACATATTTTAATTTTATAATTTTATTAAGATATGATATCTCCCATTAAAGCCCTTTATTTACCCTAAGATCCCTCAATATATTAGTTATTTATATTATATTTTCACTTGACCCTTACATCATTTTTCATGTATTATATTCTACTAAAATATGCATGACACAAGAATGTATTATCTCATCACAATAATCATCTTCTATTCCATCACAATTATTTTTGTGTTCTATCCAAAGTATTTTGAATAATTTATTAATTTTTATAATTATAACATAGTACTAAAATAAAATTTGTATTAAATGTACTAGGATGTTTATTTTTAGAATTATATATTCTTATAATTGATGCTCTATAATCTTTGGATGTAAACACATACTCTCAAATAATAATGATGGGAAGTTATAAAAAGTGGGACTTTATTATAGAAAAATGTCTAGGATGAAATTTTTTGACTCTTTATCTATCTTAATAAGTGGATTAAACACATCAGGGGAAATAAAGAAGAATAAAGTTAAAAAAAATAAAGATGCAAAAATATAAATTACCTAATTTCATATGATCAAAATGAATTGTCAAAATATTTTAATTAAACATTTAAATGTCTTACATATAATTAATATGTTATTTAATAAGTATATATTAAATATTGAAATAAATTAAACCTTGACATAAATTTAGATATAGGGTAGAAAAATTATAATATATTTCATTTATGCTTTAAAATTATAGAATCACGTAATATTTTTAAAGGTTTAATGAAAAAAAATTTATAACTATTATCTAAAAGTTTTTTCTTACATAAATACCCTTTAGATAAATTATAAATTTCATCACCCAAAAATTGAATATCCTTTTCTCAAGAGATATTATTAAATTTTATATTATCTTTAATAAGCAGATGGGGATTAGTTTCAATTAATTCTTACCTTGATTCTTCTTAATTGTATCACCATATATTAAACCTACACAAACAAACATTCAAAATATCCTTAGTTTTATAAAGAGGAAATAAGTTCTATTAGTGAACACAAATTTTAGGTATCTAGATTGGTTCAAAGCATTACCATTATTTTAGTGATTAATTTAATATCATATCCATTTCTATGTATTGTGTTGATCAATTGGGTTTGTGAGAAAATTTTAATGCCTAGTTATTTAGCGATGTCTACACTTTCATTTGTTATCTCTAAAGGATTGCAAGCCATTATATCTTTAAAAAAAGGTTTGCTCAAAATAATTACATAGGTAATAGTTTCCAGTTCAAATATATGTTTTATTCATCCATATTTATGGTGAGTTCCATATTTTTTTTATCATGACCAATGGTTCATCTTGCTCTAACATTTTTAGATAGAATTTTCCACATATTTTGTCATGGTGGAAAATATTGTAGTGATGGATGAGAATGACTTTAAATTTTGATGCATCATACACTTTGTTAGCTTGATATGTAGTCAATGTTTCACATAACTTATATTCCTTATCAACACTAATATGATTTAGGATGTGTACCCTAGGTTGAATTTCATGTGGTGGAAAAATAGTAACACATTTAACATATTAATTATTTTATGAAAATTGCACAATATATTAATCTTGTGGCTTTATATAAGAAAATATTGAGGCATTTATAGATAAAGTCTTGAGATGTAGTTTTTATACACTACATTTATGTAATCTATTATGGGAATTATTATTTATAATAAATTCACAAACCCATATTATATCCATTCAATAATATAGTTATGATATAGAGTATAATAAGTTAATTAGAATACATGATGATGAAATTAAGATGGACAAGATTTAAAGAGAAATAAATAGAGAATGAGATAAAGACATGCCATATCTTATTATTATCTATAAATATATCTTTGTCTTGATTCAATTATTTCTCCCTAATCATGTGGATATATTTCATAAGTTGGACATTTTGTGTTGGATCTAATTAAAATCTAAGCTTGAATATTTCTTATTAAAATTAATACAACCAATGAGAATCAATAATTATGACTATATCCAAATCACAATCCTATAATGGATGATATGTCCAATATGGATAGTTTCTTGTGTGTCCATCCACTAAGAATATATTCCAATGGAGCATATAGGTATATTGTAATACTATCAAGGACTTTTGTTGAACTTTGGAGATTATTTTGTGCAAGACCTTATTATTAGAAACTTTAAGGCATCTTGCAACTTTTAATATTTTTATCCACTCACTCTTAGATATTTATCTTTTTATGGAAACATAATTTGGGTTGATTGGTAAGATTAATAGATCTAAGAAAAGTTTTTTTTATTTTATTTATAGGCTTATTAGGGTGGATAAGTGAGTTTTTATGACAATCTCACTATCAATGTGGGAGAGGAAACATTCATAATGTCTACTAAACATTTTTCCTAAAAGCCCCATCTAAGTTTATACAAGTATCACCATATTACTTATACATACCCATGGAGTGAAATAGAAGCATAAATATATCTTCATACTATCCTTCATTATGATTTTGAGCATTATATCTTATGACTATGTGAATGGATAGATGCCTTTAAATAAAAACTTAATGTCTTTGTTATGCCATTGAAAATTTATTGAGTACTATGTTGAGTGACCTCTTACTATAAAAGGAAATGTTTTATCATCTTATTCATTAGTAAATAATGTCACTTAGAGAAACAAGGAGATAGTGTATGTAGTTAAAGGTAACAAGTTCAATGTTTTGAGAAATAATAAGGTGTATATACAATATTTTTAACTTTATCATTTACTGAAACTCTCTTTTGTAGGAACCTATAAAACCTCAATATCACTAAGAAAATGCCTTAAAAGGTGCATCAAGAATTGGTCTGGTATAACTTTGGTGCTTTATAGTATTTTTAACCCCTATATGATTACCTAAAACCACTACTAGATATCCTTGTATAATTACCTAAGAAATAAAAACCCGTTTATATACTCCCCTAATAAATTTACCATAAAAAATAACCCTACCTAAGTAAAACCCATTTTCCCTAATTTTCTTACTAAATCAGCCTAATTTAACTTGTTGAAACTTAATGCACATTAGGGAACTCCATCGGTTAAATAGACCTAGTTCGAGGCCTATCGATTTTATTTCCTATCAAACAAGGTCAACCTACTTGACCTTGTAAGATAAATTATTATGAGGTTTTAGATTCAATCCTTTGCTATAAATACCCCCTTAACCTAATTTATAAATAGGGGATCATTTAATTGTACATCATTACAACTCATAAATATCTTTATATTATCATTTGGAGGTTTTATTGCTTATGTTTTTGCCTTCAAGTAGTATCACTTATTTTATGGAGGTCTTAGATGCATAGGGTAGGTATTGTAGCCTATATTTGATATATATTTGTGATCCTTACGAGCCAAAACAATCTCTTTTATAACACCATTATCTAAGGGAGAAATTGAGACATTATAGGTTCACTTGAACAAGGTAAACATACTCCAAGACCTCATATTTTGGTTAAGTAGATGTTTTAAAACTAATGGATTGAATTGTATCTCTCCTTTCTTAGATTAATTATATATTATCTTAAATAGAATTATATTTTCTTGTTTATTATATTCTAAAATTGTGCCACAAGTTTTGGTGAGCACTAAATTAGCTTGTATACTTATTTACTAGAATATCTTGTATGTTTCTTTAGTCGATTAGTTAATTTCCATTTATCACATTATACGACCTTGATAGGATTATTATATGATGTAATTTGACTAGATTCCATGAAAACATTTCCTTTTCCATTTCGTAATAAGATATCCCTTAGTTATGTTTAGTAGATCCATAATTGGTTATGACCCCAATATAACAGAGTACTGCTAAGAGAATTGTTATTTGATTACCTTCTATAATCTTAGATATTACTGAGTAGGATAAGTTATAGATATATCTTATTTCACTTATATACATTCTAGTGAACCCAATGTGAACTTAGCCTTTGTAATTTTTAATTTTCATTTACAGTCAATTGGATTGATCTTGTCGACCTAGTTTTATAATTTATGCACAAGTTTTCAACTAAGTGAAGCCTATCCCCTTAGTTCTATTTTCTATGTGTAGGTTTTCGACTAGGTCAGGCCTATTAACCTAATTTTGTTTTTTATGCATAGATTTTCAACTAGTTTGAGCCTATAAACCTAGTTTTGTATTATGTGAGAAGAATCAAAAACTCATCTGGATGTTCCAATCAAACAAAAAATCAACATTCTTAGGAAAAAATACTAAATTAACTTAGGTGGTCTTGTTTTATCTTCTAGGTTCACTCTAAGAAACTAATAATTCAAAATTCAAAATTATCTATTTTTTTCATTTTTGTTTCTTATTAAAATAAAATTAACACTTCAAATTTATATTATATTTTTGCTAGTGTTTCAATTTTATTATAATTATATACACAATCAACTAGATCAAGCTAGTTGACCTAGTTTGTTTTGGATTTTTTTTCTAGAATTTAACTAGATCAAGCTAGTCAACCTATTTTATTTGGAATTTTTTTTAGATGGCTATTTTTCTTCCCAAAGCTAAACTATATTGACATGGATGAATCTATATAACTTGGTAAATTGAGCATAATTTCATCTTACCATTTTTATTCCCCAAAATCAACTAAATCAACCTAGTCAAATCTATAGATCTTGACTGACAGTTTAGTTGGTGGCAAACCTAGTTTTTTTTACCTCTATTTTTAGACACATTTAAGTAGGTGTTTGAATTAGTTTAGTAGGTAGTAGACCTAGTTTATGTTTCTTCTATTTTTAAACATAGTTTAGTAGATGGCTAAACTAGTTCAATAGCCTAATAAATTCATATTTATGTCTTTTTTAGCTTCAAATTATTAAAGATCACTACATAATCAAGTATTTATATTAGAACCTCACTTATATTATCAATTAAGATGAAAATATAAAGTTCCTTCCTTCATGTCTTTCTAAGCCCAAACCAATTACTACATCATGTAATACAGTTGAGGTTATATAACTTAGTCCTCTTCCTACTACCAATGTTTGGAATCTACCACCCAAAAATCCATCCCCTAATACCAATATAGGTAATGCTCCTCTTACCAATACTAACATTCGTACCACTATAAATGTTAATCCTCCCATTAATATAACTCAAATTATTGATCAAATTATTCAATAAATGACTATTATGAAAACAAATAAAAATACCCAAATGATGTAAATATATTCTCATATATTACAAATGACTAGTCAACAACCTCAAGTCATCATGACTCAACAAAATCAAAATTTTTTCCCTCCTCCTCTTAGATATGCCAATGGGAATATCATCCCTCAACCTCTTTTACATAGATCAATTCTTCAACATATTAAAAACTAACCTATAACTCCATTCATTGTATCCATAAATATTAGAAACATTTCTCCATATATCACATATGATCAGAATAAGGAACCCACTATTTTTCTCAAGAGCTTTACAATCTATATAAAGAATGGGTCCAAACTAACACCATTGTTACCACCAAAATTCAATTTCACCTCACTCCATATCACATTTTGGGATATATTTTGATTCCCATACACATGTCATTCCATACTTTGGGGAATCTTGTGATGCCCATACCTAAATCATATTACCCATTGGCACATCCTACAATGCCCACTCTTCTTCTAAATTTCATAACAAACAAATTCAACTTCAAGAAACCTTTTGAGACACATATGATGGTGTTTCACATGTTCATCTTTGATATAGATGTTAGCATAGATATTACTCATTATTTTTCCTATATTTCAATATTTTTTTGTGTTTTATTTCATTTAGTTTCACTTTAATAACACCATTATTTCCTTTTTGGTTCTTTGGTTTTATATCACATTTTTTTCCATTTTATTTCTTATATATCTCTTTCATTATTATGATTTATTATATTTTGATGTCAATTTTTAGTCTTAGTAGATTTATGCTTATTTGAGCTGTATTTAATTTCATTCTCTTTTAGGATGAACAATACTTTAATTGGTACTTATTATAGATCCCTTTTAGGTTAGTATGGTTTTTATAGTGATATGACTATCATAACATACCATTTCATATCAATTTTTTTACCTCCTTGTGATCAACTATGAGCATATTCATCATTGTATCACTTATTACATGGATGAATCTCTCATGATCCTCATATCTCCCATGTTTAATTTCATTTGAGGCACACATAGGTCATCTTTTAGGTTGAAAATTTACTTATGGGAAAGTCTAGGAGTCTTTAGATAACATGGTCTTTGGGTCCTTTTTCTCTAGTGACCAAGTGTTTTCTCCCTTGTGTTCATAACCTATTTCACTCATGATTGGTTCTTTAAATCCATATGAGGAGGAAGAAAAAAATCCTAAAAAATTAAAATATAAATCATAAAATGAATGATTAAAAGGAAAAAACAATCTTAATAGTTATATCACACACAAAAAATGTGATATTTAATTGGCACATCTCTTATGTTATTCAAATTTCAAACTCCATAATTGGCCTCATGATAGAGTTGAGTTCCATTGGGGTGTGATAGGCCTATATACTAGGGTAGGATGTCTAATTATATCATATATTATCTAGTACAAGTTACTTTCTCACATAACTACCCATTCTTCATAGTAGATTGATGGTTATGTAAGGGGTCTTGAGGAATTAATAATACATAGTGTGAAGGTAGGCTCCATTTTAATTTTCATAAAAATAGCCTTTATGGTATGATATATGTACTTCATTTATTATCCCATTATTTATGTTCATTAGGAAATGTGTCTTATGTCATTGCTATCAATAGTTATTGGTCTTTCTCACTTATCTATTATGTCTCATTCTTACTAAAGATGTTCACATTACCCATGTGGTGCCTCATATTCCTTATTTACATTATATTTTCCTAATATTCCCATTGTTTGATATTGATTTTAGTTGATAAAATCCTTGATTATACTTTCCTTATTATACTACTTTGTTTATATTTTTTTAGTTGTATTGTCATACCTTAGATAGAACTATGTTTTCTTCATAAACATCCATTCATCATCTACTTTCCACACCATCTTATTGTCATTCTAGTCATGTCATTAAGTAGATGTGATTTTTTACATATAATTTTAGAACAAGCACTAAGTTTTAATTTTCATCCTTTAGAGATCTTAATTTTCATATATCCATCATGATTTTGTTTGATTTTTGTTGGATTCACTTATCTTACATAAGACATTTTACATACTTACATGTTTTTATTTATGTATGACTTGAAATCTTTGTTTTACATCTCGGATTACATTTTATTTTTTGTTGTTTATGATTTATGTATGTTTTATTCAACATAATTATCTTAGATATGATTACATTTCACTTAATTACCTATCTTTTTAAAGATTTTTCTTACATTTATATTTCATTTACTTACAATGTTTTAAGTGCTTCCCAATTTGATTTAGTATGTTCTACATTCATTTTATCATTTAATGTTTTATATGCTTCCAAACATGATTTATTTTTTTGTAAATTCATTATTTAAATTCATGTTTTACATGATTCCCAATGTTATTTAGTGTGTTATATATTAATTTTCATCATTTTGTCATTTACTTACTTTATCTTTTGATTCTAACCTAGACTTAATAATCCTAGCTTGGTAATTTTTATAAATAATTTAATCATTTTTTAGAGAGATAAATTTGTACTTTGACCATCCTACATACACATGAATTACTTATATTATTATTCTTGTATCCCTATGGTTTCCAAAATATAGGTAGTTCACCTTCCATGATCAATACTAGGATATTTGCATGCATTCATTCATCAGAAAGGCAAGTCAAGGTATGTATATAATATTTTTAGTTAATAAAGTTTCATTTTATAATTAATTTTAGTATTTAATTTTTATTGATATCAATTATTTTGGTATTTTTTTCTTTTTTGAATCACCATCCTATGTTACAACTATGTGATTCATGATTAGATTTGAGTAGGGCATATGTATACACAAACATTTTTACTTTATCATTTACTAATATTTTATCTCTTGAAAGAACCTATAGAGTCTCAATATATTTTATCACATACCTTTTAGGGTACATTTTAAATGGGTTGGTAGACATTTGGTGCTATGTAGAATTGTTGGCCCCTAGACCATTGCCTAAAACCACTACAAACTACCCTTATCCAATTCCCTAAGTAATAAAAACCTACTTATACATTTTCATATGTAATTAATTGTAAAAAATAACCCATATATAATTAACTCACCCTTTTATTCATTTTCATACTACATCATCCCAATTGACCTTATTGGGATTTAGTGCACATTATAGAAATACATTAGTCCAGTCAACCTAGTTCAAGTCCTAACATCTTTATTTCCCACCAAACAAGATAGACTCAGCTAAGATTACCATATAAATTATTAGGATGGTTTATGGTCAATAATTTGATATAATTACTCCATTAAATTCATTTAGAAATAGAGGATAATTTAATTTCACATTTTTACAACTCTTAGTTTTATTTATCCTATCATTTGGAGGTTTTAATGCTTAGTTTGTTGCCTTAGAGTAGTAACACATATCTTGTGGAGGTATTGGATGCATAGGATACTTATTTTATACTAATTATAATATATCCTTATGATCCTTTCAGGCCACAACAATTTCTTTTAAAACATAATTGGCCAAGGAAGAGACTAAGGCATGATGGGTTCACTTCAAAAAGGTAAGTATAATCCTAGCCATTCATATTTTGGTTAAGTAGATGTTATAAAATTAATAGAATAAATTATATCTCTCCTTTATTAGATTTATTATATGTTATCTGGAATATAATTATCTTTTCTTGTTTATTATCTTCCCCATTTATGTCTCAAGATTTGGTGAGCACTAGATTATCTTGTATGTTAGTTTAGTATATTAACTAATTTCCATTTATCACATTATATGACCTAGATAGGGTTATTATATGATGGAATTTAACTAGAGGCATTGTAATCCTTTATTTTTTCATTGTGTAATAAAATATCCCTTAGTTAGGTTTAGAAAATCCATAATTGGTCATGACCTTGATATAACCAAGTATTACTAAACAAATTATTAGTTTGTTACCTTCTCTAAGCTTGGATATTACTAAGTAGGATAAGTTGTAGATATATATTATTTATATTGCATACATTAGAATTTTCCTCATTTATTTTTATAAATAATCTAATTTTTATCCTAATAATTTATAAATTTAATTTATTACATGATATTTTGACATATGATATTGTCAGCCAATTGTTGGCTACCATAGACTATTTTGAAAAAAAAACCTAAACTCCCTACACAATGATTTTAGGGTATAAATGGTCCCTCATTCTCATATAAAACATATATGGTTTATAATATTCAATATAAAATGTTGTAATTCCTCCTTAAGAGCCTTATAGAAGACATTATGAGCCTATAGGTCTACATACTTATAGGTCATTATTAACATCAAATGTTTATCTTTATGAATCAAATACCATATTATTAATATTTAATGATTTTTATTCACTTAAAATAAAACACCTTGCCATCTTAAACATAATTTCATTTTGTAATTCAAATAGCGTTATATGCTTGAGTATGACTGTGCAAGTCCAAAAGAAGAATTGTTAAGGCTATGAATGGAAATTAAACATGTTTTGAGTATATGAGGATACTTGTGAGGACTTAAATATAAATTTTATTTTTTTAAAATGCCTCCAATGATCCAACTATACTTAAGAAATAATAAAACATAGTGAAAAAGGTTTTGAACCAACTTACAGTTTATAGACATGCTAGCAAATAATGGACACAAAGGGTATGATTGATGATGAATTTGTGAAGAATTCAAGTTAATTAGAGATAAACTAAAATGAATTAAAAGTGATCCATAAAAAAATCACTTTTGGGTCTACTTTATTCCAAAACTGAAAACATTGACCTACAACCAACATGTCTTATTAACTGCATATAGGCTTGTCAAAAAAAGGGTAAACAAAGTTACGTAGCGGTGAAAAGAATTCTGTAAAATATTATTTTGAAGCATAAAATTTTTTACAAATACCATCCACTCTATATTTATACTCTCAAGGTGTCATAAATTCCAAAATAAGTCTACTTCAGACTTGTAGCCATATCATGAGCACTTATAGGTGTATTAAGGAAAAAAGGAGAAGAAGACATATCTATGATGAGAATTGAATATTAATGATTATATATAGGTTATATGAAGGTTAATAAGGTTCATATACTTATTGAAACCATAAATAAGTCAAATATAATAAAGATATGGCATATCTTCAACTTTGTAGTCAAGGAGCCAAATTACTACCTACAGGTTTGTGCTTGGCAAGAGGAATACATGCATATGTTTATTATTGAGATGGATATATATATTTTTGAAAGATTTATGGGGTCATAATATAATACTATAAAATAATTATAACCTATAAAATAGGGGATAACATTAATGAAATATAATTAGGGATAGACGGCCAATCAGGCTCTCAAACCCTCATGTGTATGCAGATAAGACTCTAAGATGTTTTGGAAGTTATAATAATTAGATAAGTATTATAGGATGTCATTAAATGTATATTATATCTCTTAAAACATTTATAAAATCAACATTTGAATGACATTTTGGTAAAAACTACTCAGCCTTCTTAATAGACCTAGACAGTTAAAATTGGACACTTTTGGCACGTGAGAACTCAAACAAGTAGGTGAATGGAGGGTAAAGGAGTTTTGGGATGTTTAAGGGGTTTATATAGCTTAAAATCATGGAATTACTAGATAAATTTAATCCCTTATCTCTATGAACAATCATTAAGACCAAAAGAGCCTCTTAAAACATCCTTAAAACCTACTAAAGACTTGACTATGGTTCTTGATATCCAAAGGACTTAAATTTTTTTTTTTTGGATTTTATATTATTTTAATGATATTCATATCTCCAATGGTCACCTCATAAACACACTTGGTGGCACGTGTGAAGTCAAAATAGTATGAAAAGTGATTAAAATTATAGTTAAAGACCTTTGTGTAAGCATTTAACTATATGAAAGCACTAATATCAATTGAAAAGACCTATGTATAATGGGAATAATTATGTAATAGTTTTATAAGTCACACCATAGGTATACATGACGATGTAACAAGTTATAAGTTCTCAAGACAATATAAGATGACTAGTGCTTTCTTGTTGACATGAGAGAAGCCTAACTGCAGACCTATCAAGTACTCTTAAAGAGATTCCATTTAATATATTTTGTTTTATTAGAATGTTATAGGAATTAAAAAACCATCATCAAGAATTGAAACTTATTAATTTATTGAGAAACCACTTTAGTTATCTCTTGGGCCTCAACATGCATCTAAGCTAGGGTTTTATCCATTTATTTGTTAACCCATATATATAAGGTTTCAGATCCTCAAATTTGGCATATAAAATGATAATGAGGTATTGAAAATGAATCAAACATTTAATTTATTTTTCACATCTGTGAGATATATGTATAGATAAATCTCAGTTTCCTAGGCCTAGAGACCTAATTGAAGGATAATGAAAAGAACAAATGGGTGGATCAAATACACTTACATTTAGTGTTTGGTCATGATATTTTTCATAGAATTGTATAAGATAAATGGGTAATATTGTATTTTATAGTATCATATGTAGAAGGTTATAGATAAAGATCTTAATGTGTATTGAGGGTTATAAGGAAATGAGGACAATTATGAACCTTAGGTGTGAAATAAAGTGTTAGAGAGTGTATGAAGCATTCAAGGGGGTTGATACAACTTTTTTAAGGCATATATAATTTATTCATGGAGAATGATTGAATTATTGAATATATAAACAAGGTTTGAGACATTTGGGCCAAGAGAGCTAGTGAAGATTTTAAGGTTTTAAGGATAAAAGAGGAAGTTTACAAAAAATTATTTAAAAATAGCATGGTAGATCCCAAAAGGTATAACCAATAATGGCACATGGTATTAAATACTCTTGTAGCTAATTTTTCATAATAATTTCCACTAAAATGACTATGTTTATAAGTCATCTAAGAATACTAGGAGTTACTCTTCATGACATTGATGCAATAAGAGATCATATCAAGTATACACCTACTGATTTAACACTTCATAACCACCTACTTAATGATTCTTCTTACTTATAAATTGTTTCTTTTTGAGTGACATTTGTCATGGGTATCTCTAATGTTCTCTTTCTCACTCTCTCATGTTTTTCTCTCTATATATAGCCTTGTTTGGGCTTAGAAACTATCTTCACATTGGTTATGGAGAAGCCCTACCAAAATTAGGTCTTACATTTTCCTATTGGAATCAATTTAAGATGGATATTACTATCTTAATCTTGCATATAGTGATCTTTAATGGGTTATTTTGATTAATTCTTAGTGATAGTAAGTGTGATTCTTTTCATTTGTCCTTATTAATCATACCTCTATATAACTTTGTCTTCTTTCATAGATCATAGGAAGTGGCATACATGGTTTGATTAGTTGTATAACTAATAAGTCAATAGTGTTTACTGTTATTACCTATTATATGATCATATTAAGTTTTTAAAACCTTCATATCCTTCATATTGAAGCACTAGTGTGATAGGGACTATCTTGAAATGTTATAATTAGATTATAACTTAGTATTTCATAGTGAATTCTTTATAAAGATGAGGACCTTATGTTTGATGCGTCACCTCTAAGTTTACTCATTAGTTTTTAGCTTTCATATTTCCATTCTACAAGTTAATCAAGTATTATAGTTGTTAGTGTAGGTGTTTTAATTGAGAGAGAGCCAAAAATATAGAGGTCTGGTCCACTTAGAGGTCACCCACAACCTAAGACCAATCCCATTGGATAACTCAAGTGAGATTTTTTGAATACACCCTCTCAAGGGTCATAATTTGAGATATAATAGTTATAACATTCCCAATGTGACAAAATTGGAAATAGGTTGTCTAAGATTGATGTTGGACTTGGAAGAATGGAAACTTTAGTAGCCTTTTACATGTAACATTTAGTGATTCCAACAAGTTCTAAACTCTAGGTTGTTGACTATTTAACAAATTTTCATGCCAAAGGTGAATAAATATCAAAACTAAAAGGTATCCCTTTTAATTTTATTGAACCACATTTATATTTAGTCAAAATAAATATGTTCCCTTATAGTCTCCCTTATACCAGGTCATCTAGAAGAAAGCTTTATGTCCCCTTTTATCCAAGTCTTCATAAAGTTGGTAGTATGGATAGAAATCTATGATTTTTTGATTTAAATGGTGTTTATCCTTTGAAAATTACATAATATTATGAAATACCAGTGGTAAACCTAAAGAGTGTCCCTTATTTAGTTGAGAAACTACTCTTACTCCCATTGATCCTATTAGGGACATGGAAAATTTATGCAACATCCATAATATAACACAAGAAAATGTGGCCATTAGATTATTGACAGTTAGTTTTAAAGGAAATTATTTGGATTGGTATATAACCTTAGACCCTAATTATATTAATTCATGGGATGAATTGGGAGAGAAATTAAGTAAGAGTGTTTCTATCTAAATTTTTACTTTTTCCTAGTGTTGAAAAGAAAGAAACTACGTTATGGGTTGTGTGGAAAAATACCTATTGAATATGCACATGTTTAACTCTATAATTTTTTATAGGTCCTCTTTGGCTTAGAAGGATGACATGAAATTAGAAATCACTAGAACACACTTGTTTGTTAGACAAGTAGATGGGTGGATTGCCTAACGTGAGCTAGATCCTAGAAGTGAAAGCTTCTTAGGAGGATATCAATCTACCTATTTTAAACCTTGAATTTATAAATTAAAATTGAATAATTTTAAATAAAATAACATAAAACTAATACTAAAAATATAAATCAACAAAAAATAACTAAAAAATAAAAAGTTACACACTTTGCTAAAACAATGACTAGCTAAATCAACTAGTGCTAAAAATTATTAAGGAAAAATGGTGGTTTTGGTTTGGTAAGTTGATGATAAAGGTAAAAAGGATTGTTTGTTTGGGTAGGGTAAATTATTAAGGCTAAAAATAAACAAATATATGAATGGGTAAATGGGGAAAAGAATTGGAGATGGCAAAAGGGGAAAGATGGTAAAGATGGCAAAGAGGAAAAATGGGTAAATGGAGCAAAGAGGTGAATGGGGTAAAAGACATAAATAAAATAGGAATATAAAAAGGGGTAAAATGGGAAAAATGATATGGAAATATAGGGGCCAAGGGGTCAAGAGTATGGAGGCAAAGGAAAGGAAAAGCCAAAGGGAAATAAAGAAATGAAATGCAAGAACAAAAGCAAATATTACCTTCCCTTTGTGATGATTTTGGTAGAGTTTTATTATTTTGTGCTCTTATATCCAAGATGATGACCTCCTTAACTAATGATCCTAAAATTGAAACAAAAGACTTGAACTAAAACTCACTCACTTGGGTCAAGGAGAAGGGGGTATTTATAATATTTGATGCCAATAACCATGCCAAAAGAGGGGAATAGTGAAATATGGTGAATTTATCCAAGTGGGCTCATAAGTGGTCATGAAAGACAAGGGGGTGAGATCCCCACTTATCTAATAGGTCTTCCACTTGGTTCTTTTATCTCCCAACTTGATAAAGAGTCCAAAATGGAGAGGGAATCATGGACATGGCCTCATATGGGTCCAAAATACCTTTCACCACTCACTTTCATATTTTGGCTAAGTGCCTCATAAATTTTGGCACCATTATCCATGTGGGTGCATGAGTGGTCATGAAAGACAAGGGGGTGAGATTCCCACCTTGATAATAGGTCTCCCACTTGGTTGGTTTGTGTCCCACCTTGCACATGAGTCTAAATTTGAGTGGATATCATGCACATGGGCTTATATGAGTCCAAAAGACTTTCCACCACCTTTTCTTGTCTTTTCCTAAGTACTTATAAATATGTCCCATGAATTTTGGCACCATTTTACAAGTGGTATGATAATTAATTTGAAGTACTTTCAAGGGGGACCCTTGTGGTGCTTAATGATGTCATTATGTACCTTGGATGAGGATATTAAGTGGGGTATAATGTCCCACTTCAAGCCACCTCATTTTTAAGCCATGTCACTTTCCATATCACCTTCCATTTCACATGCCATGTCATCATGAATAGTGACAGTGGGTCCCATAGTGAATAGTACTTTCAAATAGTATTTTTGAATAGTATCATATGAATAGGAGATTAGTGATTTAGTTAGGTTGAGAGGTGTTGGTTAAGGCTTAAGAGGTTTTAAGGGGTTAGTAAGAGGTCCTAAGGCATTTAGTCATCAAAAACTATAAGTGTGTAGTTTTTTGGTGTTTGCATTTTCCCCCTTTTTGTTATGCAACTTTGAATTAATAAGATGTAAAATAAAAATGGATCACTTGGTCAAAGGTCAGGATGCCCTAAGTATGGGAGGATGTGTTCCCCCTCAAACCAAGAGTTGATGAGGTAAAGTAGAATTTGGTGCAAGTTTGGTAAGAGGTTGGTAGGGAGGAACTAGGTGGTGCCACAAGGTAGTTGGGTGTGCGAGATGCAAACATGAGCATAAAATGTGACTAAGTGTGGTAGCCAAGATCACACATGAACTAAAGTTACCAATTTTAGTTTGCTTAAGTTTGGGTCTAGAGGGACATATGTTATGGGTAACTGGTCCATAACATTAGTCATAGTTGATTGGGTCATGCCTATCAAATGATCTAGATAGGGTCAGGGTTGGTCACATGTATCCAAGGTAGGAGGTGTTCCTGTGAAACAACCCAAATGGTTTGGTCATGTAAAAATACATGGAAAGGTTTGTTGTTGCAATTAAAATAGCCTATGTAATGTCATCACAAAGCTATATATTATTTTAAGTTTAAGCAGTCAATATTAAGGTAGATGTGGTCGAATAGTTAATTGGTAAGAGGGAGTGGTTGGAAAGAATTAAGGTAGGGGGTGGTTGAGATAACTTTAAATGCACTAGGAAAGTGGATGTTACCTACATAGTTTCATGGATGTGATATCCAACAAAAATTCAAGCCAAATGTAGTTCTACCATGGAGTTCCATATGGGTTTCCCCAATGTGATATACCACATGGTTAGGTATGGGTAGATAATTTGGTGATAGTAAGGTGTCATGGTGTAGATTAGTGAATAGTAACCATAAAAATCTAACATGTATTAGGAGGAGAATACATGGATGGGTAAGGTAGGATAAATAGGTGGGTAATAAAAGGATAAGAATCACAAATGTCCAGTGATGGAGTGAAGGAAAAGAAGAGGTTACTTTATGAGGAGGTTATGCCTTCTAAAATTGTGTGAGGGTATAAATGTAGTGATGGAATTTATCACTATGAGCCATGTTTTAGGAGGTGGGTGTCTATCAAGATCTACATAGTCTCTTTGGTAAATTTTCATTACCGCTATGAGCTAAGTTTTAAGGGTAGTAATGAAGTGATGACCTACAAAGAATTTATTTGATTTGATGGATAAGTAGATTATGTGAGTAAAAAATTTGGTATCATGGTGAGTGACAAAGGATGGAACTTGCCTAACCTAAGAACTCCATGGGTAGGCTGGATTAATGATGGTCATGTTTGTATCCTCTATTTTAGTTCCTTAAAACCAAGGACTTTGGGTTGTAATCAAAAGAGGCCATGTTGGCAAGGAGCTATGTGTTCTATGATGTTGGTTATATAGTTGGACAAGATGGGGGAGCTTCCATAATGGCAAGTATTTGGGAGCTATCACCACTAGCAATAGTGGTAGTTTTAAAGGTGTGACCATTGTAGTGGCCCAAGGTTAGAAGAAAATTTACATCAACTAGGTTAAGGTGACACCAATGCAAATGACTACTAGGCCCACAAAGGACCATAAGATGAAAAAACAAGTAGAGACCTCAAATGTATCTCAAATGATATAGGTAATAAAAAGACATCATGACAATGTATAATGGCTTTATCAAGATGACCAATTGGATTGAGGGCTACATGTCCACATTGACTATTATAAGTGAGAATAATGTTCAAGGGAATCAATGACATCATATTACCTTCACCATTGATGGATGGATAATCATGTCAATGAGGAAGAGTGGTTAGGTAGTCTATTTAAAGAATCATGATTAAAATGAATACCTATCATGAATTCATTTGGTTTTATAGGTTTTTCAAGGTGTATAGATCTACCAAAGGATAAAGATGGAAAAAAATGGGATTAATGGTAGAGATAATCAAGAACCCCCATGACTCAAAATAATCTACATAGTGAATGTGTGTATCTACCGAATATTGTAACATGCAATGGTGATAATGAAAGTGTTGTTAATCCAACAGTAAGAGGAAAGGCACCCATAACTTGAGCTTGAGCCTAAACTCATACCTACTTAGTAGTGAATAAGGTGATAATTTCATTGTGTAAGTTGCAAGGATGTAAAACATGACCTTCAACGTATCTATGGAGGGAACCCTCACTATCCAAGGGGATACATGTTGAGGCAATAACTGGTGATACTTATGCAAGTAGAAAAACTATATTAGAGGGATGTAATGGCTATGTGGGTGATCAGGGTGAAAGACCTAGAGTAGAATATGATTCTCTCCTTATGGGGATGAATGTAGAAGAGGAGAATAGAGTACACATTTTAGTGGATATTGAGATAGGGAATGGGATAGATGTTAGTTTAGGGAGTAATCAAGTATAAGGATGGTTGAACACAAATATAGAGTCACTAGATAATTAGTCTAATACTTAGGTAGGAAAATAATGTATGTAGAGGCTTAAGGTGAAGTTTTTATAGTCTAATAACTTTGTATGTGCCATGTGACTCCTCACACCCTAAATAAAATATTTCATATTTTTCTATAAATATGTACAAAATGTGTTGGATGTCATTGTTTGAATGTTATCATACTTAGGGTTATGTGGATACTAATGAATTTTATGGTTATGGTTATTGTAATCTAGCTTAAAGTAATGTAGATGGGTATGATAATGAACAAAACTAATAGTAAAGTGAAGAATATAATCAATAGACAAATTTTGTAATAAAAATATCAATTAATAACATTAAGATGAGAAGAGGGAATGATGCCCCTTCTATTACAAGGACTAAAAATAAACCTCAAGTGGGCTTGGCTTAATGAATATAATCCTTGTGAATGTGTCACATGATCATACTTTGAAGGATAAAAAAATGTTGTGTTGATCACACTCTATCAAGTACACACAAAATGTGTAAAGGATTTAAAGGTTGAAGAGGTGATGGATAGGTTGAAGGGAATAGTTGGAGAGGGAAAAAAGGAGGATCCATTCTTAACTAATAAAGACACTAAAGGAAGAAATGGATGTCTTGAAGCAAGGATCCTGACAAGATTTCATTCATTAAAGCAATAGATATAAGGATATGAGGAAACAAACATGTATACACAAGTATAAGTAATAGGATTGGTGACCACACTCTAATGAGTAAGAAGCTAGAATGGTAATGGAAGAAAATGATGGGGATGAGGTGAAGTTAGACTAGGAGATGGATGAAGAGATAGGTAAAAAATATAATGAGGTGATAGATAAAGATGAAGGTAGAGAAGGATGGAAGGAGCCAAACATGGATGTATAGGAGGGGAAAAAAGGTTAGGCAAAACATAGAATGTCATCAAGGGAGACAAAAAATGAAATTAAATAGAGAGAAGGAAAATAAAAGGTAGAAGATAGGGGTTTGAGGAATGCATTAAAAAATGATAGATTAGATAATTGAAAAGGATGGGGAAAGATGTGTAGCAATCATGAATGGTAAGGGGAGGATGGGAGATATGGGAGGCCATGAAAGGTTTGGAAATAAGTCTAAAAAAAATACCAAGGAGGAAATAGTTTGATGATGAAAATTAAAAATAAGTAAACACATGGAGGAAAATGAGATAGAAGGAAAAATGAGTAAAATTAGGACACAAAAAGGATGATAGGAGAGTGAATAAGTAAGTGAAGACATGACCAAGTAAGCATGGATGATGATAGGCAAGGAGAAGAAAAATAAATAAAATTAGATGGTGGTATTAGAGATGAGAATGGGATGAGAAATGGGAAAGGGGTTAAGAAAAATGAGGGGAAGTGAAGGATGGGTGGATGAGAATATGAAGAGATAAGGTATGTGTTAATCATCTTGTTAAAAGAAGTTGACAAGATGAATGGGTGTTTAGAAGAGATCAGGTAGCTAAAAAGTGGTGAGGTGGTGAAGAAATAGGGGAACATAATGGAAGGGCATGAGATGAAAATAAGGGATGAAGATCATGGATGATAAGAATGAAAAAGAAGAATTGAAGTAAGGATATAAAACATAGACACTCACATAGATGAAAAAGATAAGTGAGTACTAAAATGAAAAGATGAAAAGGGGAATGCAAAATGCAAAATCCTATAACTAATAAGAAGAAAAGGGTGATTATGTAAGGCTTCTCAAAGGATAAAGACCCAGTTAGAATATAGTTATGGAGGAAAAAAATGGAAAAAGGTGGGAAGAGTCACAAATCAATAGAGAGTGGTGGCACACGTAAGAACAAAATTAGATGCTAAAAGAAATAGAAAGCATGTCATATTGAATAGATGGGAAAGAGGAGAACAAGAACTAAAAATTAGAATGAAAGTGGTTTAAAGTAGTGGAAGAGTAGTAAGAAGGTGGTAGAAAAGAAGAGAAAGAGGTAAATGTATCCCTTAGTGTGTAAGGGAGTAGGATGGTGTGGAATTGGTAAGGAAAAAAGAGTAATAAATATGTTACAAAAAATATCCAAGGGCAAGGGGAGATGATGAGGATGATGAAAAAAGACAAAGGGAATAAATGGAAAGGTTGGTAATAAGTGGAGAGAGGGACAAAAAACATGAAATGTGGATGAGAGAGAGAGAGAGCTATTAATCATGTGTAAGGAAAGGTGATGGGGAGGCCAATGATGAAGAGTAGGTGGTGGATTTATGGGAGATAAGAGGGGCCAATGAGGAAGACTATCAATCCTTGTGTTAAAAGAGATTGACAAGATAGAAAAGTGGTTAAAATAGATTAACAAGCTGAAGGGAGGGAGGTAGTAAGGAGATAGGTAGATAAGTGGAGGAAGATATTTTAAGTGAGAAGGGAAGACAAATTAAATGATGTGGCTAAGTTGATCTTAGTAACTGAGAACTGCCTGCATATTCCAAAAAGACCTCAAGCCAATGTAGTTCTCCTAGTAATTGAGGGAAAAAAGAGAGGAAGTATTAGGTGATTAAAAATACAAGGATGGTAGTAAAAATATAAATCTTCCATGATATAGGACACCCTAAGCATGAGGTCATTATTAGCAACAAAAATTAATGAAAATAAAAAGGGGAGGGTAATTAGTTTTTAGTGGATAAACTACATTTAAAAATTGAGTAGCACCTATATAGTCTATGGATATCAAGCCAATGTAGTTCAACAAGGGTTGGAGAATGGTGCACAAATTGGTTTCCCCAATTTGATGGACCACATGGTCTAGTTTTATTGAAGGTTTATGGAGAAAGGGTGTGTGCCAAAGATGGGTTGAGTTTGTGGAGAAAGATATCTCCAAAAGGTGGGTTTATTGATCATAAGTAGGGATTTTGACAATAATGTTACTTTGATTTTATTCATGGTTAGGGTTATGATAGTTTGATGGATGATAGTGGTGGCATATAAGTAGGTTAGATAACCATGCTAGATCAAAAATCATGAGGAATGGGTCTAATATATGACTCAATGATGAGATAACAAGAAATGAGATATAATACCTATTTCTTAGCAAGGAAAAAACAAAATAATCCCCGAAGTTGGACTAGCTTAAAAAATGTAAGCCTTTTGAATTATTTGAATTATCATGTGTTAGTTGATAAAAAATGTTTCTTGATCACAGTGTGTCAAGTAAGCTCTAAATCCCTTGATTTATAGATAGTATACAGGGGATATTGGTGATAGGCAGTATAAAGGATAATGGTTAATATGTATGGTAACCTTATATGGGTTAGTTTTCCCCTTCTATAGATGACCTAAGAATGGTAATATACAATTCCATGTCATATTCTAGATGTAGACAAATCAATGTAGGAAGTCTACATGTGAAATTTGATTATGTTTTCTAATTTATTATGTTACTTGAGAGCCGATTGTGGCTTTAGCTTTTGATTTGGTAGTGGTTCTTTTCCTTTATTTTTGTATATGGGAAGTTGATCGATGTGGCTTAGCCATCCTTTGAGGAAGTGGTGTAAGTTTATTATCTTTGCTTAATGATCTGGATAGTTATCCTTTAAGGGAGCAAGCTACCTTACATTTTGTAATTTTTATATTGTTTTTGGGTAGCTATCCTTTAAGGGACCAGTCTGCAATGATTAAGATATTAACCAAAGTAATATTTTGGTATTTAGATTGGAAGTGATTTATTTTAGACATGGACAAGTCTACTTAAGTTTAGAGGTTTTTTACTATGAGGTAAAAACTTTAACACATGAAGTTTAATGATATGTGAAGAGGTGTGGTTTTGAGAGAAAATGACCATGGGGTTCCATCTTGTTAGAGATGAAAAGTATACATGAGAACTATGACAAGGGTAGATCCATGGTAACCATATTTATGAGTAGGCTATGGTTGTGATGATTAATCACATGGTTCTATGTTGTAGTCAATTATCCTTAAAAGGAGAGGGGGAATATGGGTGAAGGTTAAAATCTCATAATCAAGGGATGAGCTTAATTAAGACAAAAGTAGTGAGCTTGATCCCTTTTTAACAAAAAAAGTTCATAGATGTGAAGCATTGAGAAGTTCAAGTTATAGTTTGCCTTCAAGAGAGGAAAAATGATAAGATCTTGATCCATACTTATGGGTAATGATGTAGGGTCCAAGCCAATTGAAATCAAAATTGCCTCATTTACTTTTCTCCATGTTGGTAACATGTTTTTTTAATTTTAGGATGAGGTCTCTAATATTGAAATCTCATTGTTTGAGGCATTTTTTATAAACACATTTGATATTCTCTTGATAGATATGGAAGTGGGTGACGGATACTAAATTATGCTCATCAAGTAGCTTAAGCTGAGCTAAATGGTGTTGATGATAATCTTCTTTAGAAATAAGATCTTGAAAAGATTTGCAAAGAGAGGGGATTTGGACTTCAAGAGACAAGATTGCCTCTACTTTTAAGACTAGATAGAAAGGGGTAGCACCCATATAGGTTTAAATTCTAGTGCGATAGACCCTTAAAGTGAATGAGATGTGAAAGTGCCAATCCTGACTTGAAGCACTGACAACTTTGGTTAGTATTTTGTTAAGGATTTTGCTAGGGATTTCTACCTATCCATTTTATTATGGATGGTAAGCTAAGGAAAATCTTAAATTGATGCCAAATGCATCACATAAGCATTTTAATTATTAGTTTTTGAATTATTTTCCATTATCAATGATGATCTTATGAGGACCACTGAAGCAATAGATGATATGATAGTTGATAAAGTCAATAATTTTTTTTACTTTGGTCAAGATAAGAGGAATAGCTTATACCCACTTGGTGAAAAATTTGGTTACTATCATGATGGAACTATGTTTTTATGAATAATAAAGGTTGATTTCCCTGATGAGGTCAAGCCTCCATTGTGAGGAAGGCTAAAATTCCTTAGATACTTGGAGACCATTGGCTAGTATGGCGTAAATTAGCATGCTATTGACATTTAACACATTTTTTTACATAATCACAATAGTCTTGGTTTAGGGTGGGCCAATAGTATCCAAGGTGAAGGATACATTTAGTGACCACTGGACTACTAAAATGTCCCCCACCTATCTCATCATCCATTTCCCTAATGGCATGGGAAGCTTCATGGTTGCATAGGAAATGAATAAAGAGACCATCAAAACCACATTTGTAAAGGATTCCCCCTAGTATTGTGTAACAAGAGGTACTCTGAACAAAGTTTATTTGGGATTTCCTAGATAGGTTGGGAGGAATGATGCCTAGGTTAAGGTAGTTAAAATTTTGGTCTTACCTAATTTTTTATGGGGACTCCTCCACATTACAAATGGTAGGGAGGTAGGATTGGTTATAAGAGGGTATAGTAAAATTATGAATTATGATAAATATTTTAGAATTGGAAGGCTAGGAAGGGATATGGGAAATAAGGCAAGCCATTATATCTATGAATTTATTGGTAGATCAAGGAACAAATTTGACTAGATAACATTCTAATGATGATAATATTTTATCAACTAAAAGTTTTTATTTCTACAAGACATCACTCTTACATTGATAGGAGCCATTTACTTGGTTTACCATGAACTGGGAATCACCAAAAGAAATTGATGGTCTTAATTACCAAGGATAAAGTGGTTAGGAGACCTATGACTAAGGCTTCATACTCAGCCATATTATTGGCACATTTGAAGTCAAGTTTGAAGGATAGAGGAAGGGGTTCACCACTGAGAGAAATGATAACAACTCTAGAACCCCCACCTTGTTGGAACTTTCAACCATCAAAGAACATAGTCATTTGGTATATTATGTCCTCTTGGGAAAGAGTAGCATGGATTCATCTAAGAATTCAAGAGGAAGTGGTTGGTGATCTACCAAAGGTGATTTGGCCAATTGGTCAACAATGACTTTCCCTTTAATTGACTTTTGTTTAAGGAACTCAAGATCAAATTATACTAAGATCATAAGCCACTTAGATATATGTTGGTTTTGCTATGACTTGGAATACATGTACTTGAGTGGATTAGTGTTGGTTTTGACATAGATTTTGTGGTTAAGAAGATATTGGAAATGTTTGGTGGCCATGAAAGTTATGTCTAAGTATAGTTTCTCAGTATCGGTATACTGAGTCTCATATTCTACAAGTGTGTGTCTAATGTAGTATACGACTTACTCTTTATGTTGTTCATCTTGGTGGGCCAACATTTCCCCTAGGGAATGGTCAATGGCAAAGATATATAGATGAAATGGGTGGTTATACTTAGGAGTGATGAGGATGGGTGGTGATAAAAGGTACCATTTGAGTGATTTAAAGGCTTTTTGACAATTTCCATTCCATTTGAAAGAGACATCCTTCTTTAGAAGGTGATGGAAAGGTTGGCACTAGTTTAGAAGTTGGGAAATGAAATGACAAGTGGATTGAAGATTTCCTTTCAGGCTATGAAGTTGCTTAAGGTTGGTAGGAGGCATCTCCAATATTGCCTTGAGCTTGGTAGGGTATACCTTGATTCCTTGAAAGGGGATGATAAATCCAAGAAGCTTCCCTGAAAGGACCCCAAAAACACATTTCTTGGGGTTAAGTCTGACATGGAAATGGATTAGGCATTTAAAGATAATAATGAAAACTTTTATATAATCTTAATGGGATTTGGATTTTCCCAAGAGATCATTGCCATAGTCCTCTATGATGGTGTGGATGAAATCATAGCTCATTGGTAAGTTACACCCAGTGTTATTTAACCTAAAAGGCATGAATCTATAGTACAAATTTCCCCAATGGGTG
Organism: Torreya grandis; assembly: GCA_037957365.1. NCBI lineage: Eukaryota > Viridiplantae > Streptophyta > Pinopsida > Cupressales > Taxaceae > Torreya > Torreya grandis. The sequence continues at coordinate 70,505 of JARHVA010006047.1, read as the reverse complement.
GTAAAGGTAGTTTTATGTTGATCTTCAAGAGTAATCAAGATCTGATTATAACCCAAAAACCCATCCATGAGAGATAACAACTCACAGGTAGCTATAAAATCAATAATCTATTCAATACTAAGTAGAGGAAAGTCATCCTTGGGGTAGGTGAGGTTAAGGTCATGAAAGTCCACATAAATGCATAGACCCTTAGTGGATTTAGTGATAGGTTTGATATTAAAGATCTATTGGGGGTAGCCAATTGGTTGAATTAAGTTCATAGATAGGAGACATTAAAGTTCCTCTTTGATGAGAAGGGCTATGTGAGGATGCATGCATCAAAGTTTTTGCTTAACAAGACTGGCATCATGATGAGTGGCTATGTAATGGGTACCAATGGTGGGTTCAATATTGGGCATATCATTGTTAGAACAAGTGAATGTTATGTTGTAGTCTTAGAGGAAAGAGAAGTCTCAAAGTTCTTTGATGTTCAATGATTGGCCCAATTTGACAATACAGGGGTTATCCATAGTGCCCAAGTTGAAATCCATGGTGGATTCATTCAACATGGTCAATGATTTAGAAGGAAGGGATTTATGGATTGAATAATCGAGGGTACCAAGGTAAGTGATAATATAATCATCATCTTGATTTTGGATGGTATTGATGGTAGGAAAATATTTTTGTATCATTTTAAGATGGATGAGAGGAAGGTTTAAAATTTGGACATCCTTTTGATAGGTCAAGGGGCCTAAACTAATAGAGTTGATAAAAAAATTTAGGGGGAATGATATAAAAATCCTCATATTTCAAAGGAGGTTGGGTTGATGAGGAGAGGATGTCTTCCTTGAAAGTGTCAATAGGTTTGGGTAAATTGGTGGGTTCTCTAGGTGGAAAAAACCCTAGGCCAAATGACTCATGATGTTTTTAGGTTTTGTTTAAGGGTAACTCATGATCTCCTTGTTCATATCAGCTAAGGTGAAATCCATTCTATGCACACCTATGAAGTTATAATTTAGTGAAGGCTAGTTTGTCAATGTATGAAAAGTTAGAGGTGAATGGTTGGATGAAAGAGGTAGTAATGGGAGCAAGAAGTGGCTAATCAAGTCCCCCATAGATGGATTTCATTTGATGGTTGGGGGGACCAAAACGGATGATGATTCTGATGTTAGGGTCATAGGAAGGTTCATGTTTAAGGTCTCCATATTCCTAAGGAGTAGGGAAAGCATCTAATGCTAGAAGGTGATACTCTCCTAATGAGAATCATTAGAACATAGATCCCAAAGGTTCCTCTATGGGGATTTGTGAAGAAGGCATGGATAAGCTAGTTGAAATTTCATTGATGGTTGGTGATTGGGGTGTAACTACTAGAGGTTCTTTAGATGGGTTTAAAAGTATTTCATTGGGGTGGTAGGTCTTATTTCACATTGATAAAGGATTTTGGTTTACTTGGATATTAATGACCCAACCTTCATGCTCAAACTTAATGCATCAATGGAGGGTGGAGGGAACACATTCCATGGAATGAATCCAAGGTCATCCCAATACTATGTTGTATTATAACTCTCTTTTTACCATATGGAACTGTTTAGGAAGTGTGTGGGGTCCCACATGGATATGAAGGATTATGGTTCCCAAGGTAGTGACCATAATGTCATTAAAATATCAAATGAACACTATGGATTAAGACATGATATTATCAGGTAAGCTGAGCAGGCCATAAACATAAGAGGATATGATGTTAATGTTAGCTCCATCATCAATCATAACCCTTTTGACAAGGGTTTGGTTGATGTAAGTGGTAATAAAGACTGGGGGATTTGGGTCTTTGGGGTGGATGAAAGGTATTTTTGAATTCTTAAAGGTGACAAGGTTGGAAGTTTGGAGGGCACCCACAAATGTGGCTACAGGTTGAGGGTCATTGGGTTGGACGTCGATGGATTGTAAGGCCTCTATGAGTGCTTGGCAGTGAGGGGGAGAAATAGAATCCAACTCATATAAGCTCATTTTTTCTTGTTTCTGGTGAAGATGCTTAAGGATAGCTTTCTGAATAAGTATTACATATGTGTTAGGTTACAAAATTTTAGATTAGGGGGAACCAAAGATAGACACCTTGGCTTTGCTTGAAGATGGATATGGCTGGGTGTGGCTTACTTGGGAATGTGAAGTGAGGTAAGTCTAAGGAATGGATACCTTAGCCTTCCCTTTATCCTTTTATTTTGATCTAGTGACCACATTGATAGTATGGATAGGAGAAGAGGGTGAAGTAGTAGATTGGTCTGACTCATCTTCATTCTTAGGTGAGGGTGGAGGAGTGGGTAAGTACTGGGTATGTTTGGCTATTATTTAGGTCGATATGGGTGACATAGGAGGTTCATCTGTTAATAGATCATATTCATTGTAAAGGCAATGGATGAGAGTTTAGAGATATTTTCAATTCTCTATATCATGGTCAAGTGTCTTATGGTATAAACAAATCAAATTGTTATTGAGCCATGATAGTTTGGGGTGTGAAGGGTCAACAGTTTTGATGGGTGGTAATCTCAAGGAAGATTTTTTCAATAACTATTGGAGAATGGTTAGGTAAGACTCAATTAAGGGTGGTAAAGGCTTAGTGGTTTTTGTTTTTGGTGTTGAGGTAAAAGGTTGTTTGGAAGTAGGTTTGGTAATAGGTGTCTTAGGTAAGGTGGTATACTTGGTTGATGATTTTGGTTTGGGTAAGATGGTTGAAGAGCTATAGGTGAAGGATGGAAAGGTAGGTAACTTAAGTATTATTGGTGTAGTAAAGAGAGGTACATTACAAAACAAATGTGAAGGTGTAACCAATAGAGGTGGTGGGATTTTTCTAAACATAATGGGCTTCATGCTCAAGGTAGAGGGATGAGGACCCAAAATGGAGGGAAAGGTTAAGGGAGGTAAAATTCAAGGATTTAGTCCTTTGGGTATTTTTACCTCTTTTGTTACTTTAGTTTTTAATTTTGGATGGGGTTTGGTTACTTTAGTTGTTTTGGTGGGTTTAGTTATTTGAGGGTTAGTTAATTTGGACGAGGTTTTGGTTGGTTGGGTGGATGTTGCAGTTGGTTCAGAAGGGCTAGGTTGGTATATCAATGAAGGGGTTAGGGTTCTATTTTTATTCCCTTACCTTTGTCTTGGTCTTTGATAGAGGATTTGGAAATTAGAGGTTTAGTGGATGGAATTTTCTTTTTTTGTGAGATAGCTCTCAAAGATGGAATGGGTGGTTCTATAATAAGGGGATAGGTCTGGTAACCTCTACGGAAAGTGTGGATATGGTTACTTCCTATGTTTAGATGTCTAAAATGGAAGAAGGTAACTTTACAATTTCAATAAGTAGAGGGGCATTGGTATATTGGTGAATGGTTTCTTTATTAGTGAGTGTGTCAAGAATAATGTTAATGGTGTAGGTGTCAGGATAGTATTCGATGTTTTTACTCTCATTTTTGGTGGGAGTGTGGCTACAAAAATGTTTCCTAAATATGTCAAGGTCTTAGTTTGGTGGTGAATTAGGGTTTTCCAATATGATCTCCCACTTATCAATGAGGGATTGGAAAAGGTATTTTAAGGTATTGTACTTTATTAATATCATGTCTTATGACTTGGTAAAAGGAACAATGGTCATTTTTGTTATACCAACCCAGAACATGGTGAGAAGCATAAAAATATTGGTGTGGTTTAATTGGTAGAGGTTGGATGATATTGGATTTTAATAGCTTTTCCAAAATAGAAGCATAAGGTTCCCTAAGTGGATTTAATTACTTCTGATTGTTCTAAGTTTTAGTCCTTTGGTTTTGGTTTGAATAATTAGAGGAGTTAGAGTTTTGGTTCTTTAGGTTTTGTTGGTTGGTAGATGGTGGTGGTGTGGCTTTGAGGACAATAGCATTGGTAGTTTATTTTTTTTAGTGTTGGGATTGGTTTGGTGGTTTGGTTTAGAAGAAGAGGGATCATTGGGCTTGTAAGTTGAGTTCTTATTTTTCAACTTTAACCTTTCTTCATCAATGGCTCTATTCTCTAGTTTGTGAGCCATGTTAAAATCTTCATCAAACATTTGGAAGCTTTGGACAAGTAATGTGGATGAGATATGCTCAGTACATGCCCAAGAAAGGATCTCTATAAGTTCAAGTTGAGGCAAGGAAAAGGAAAGTTGGATAATTAGGTTCCTCCAACCAGCCACAAAATCGGCAATGGATTCATCCTTGAATTTTTAGATGGAGTAGAGGTTAGTGATGGAAACTTTCTTGGATATATTTATCAAAAATTGATCCAAAAAGTTTTGGGCTAGTTGTTTGAAGGAGAAGATGGAATGTTTGGGTATGGAACTATACCAATCTAACATTGGTCTAGATAATGACATATTAAAAGGTACACAGGAGAAGAGTGTCATCATGAGAAATCAAGTAGCATGAATTCCTAAATGCTCTTAAATGTTGTTGAGGGTATTCCTTACTTTTTAAACTTGCTAAATTTTGGAAGTTCCCACTAGGCTAGATAAGGTCTGATAAGGACTGAAGGTTGAATAGGATCATTGTAAATTTGATCATAGGATAAGAGATTATGGGATTTGGATATGGATGACTCAAGGTTAGTCATCTTGTCCATGATCATATTCATGAAGTTTGTTTGGGGTTGAGCACCTAAAAGGTTGTAGGATGCATATTGTGGTGGTGGTTAAGAAACATGTTGATAGTTAAAAGGTTGGTATGTGGGTGCCAATGGCTGGGTAGAAGATATATATTGGTATGTAGATGCCAATGGTTGGGTAGGGTTAGGTGGTTGGGTAGTGGGTACTTTCCCTTATGTATTATGGAGATAATTAAAGGTCACTTATTGGGTAGGAGTGGTAGTTGGGTTAGTGGAAGATGGAAGGGTAGTGACCTTTATACTAATTGGTGTTAATATGGAGGGTATGCACACCACAAGTATTTGAAGTGGAGTAGTGTTTTATGGGTTGGAGGTAATTATAGGGAGATGGGTAGCATTAAAGATAGGCCCTCCTATTTTAGAGGAGTGATTGGTAGGTATTATAAGGGCAATGGTAGTTTGGGTTGGTTGATCTTGAATGGTAGTTTCAAGGGGGTTGTTGGTTGATGATAAGGTTTGGGAAACTAAAGGGTGAGTAGTACCCATGGTAGTGCAGGTACTCCCCATGAGGTAGAGAGTCATGTCATAAGGCAGATTTATGGGTGGTGTCAAAACCAAGATTTGGTAAGATGTAGTTCTAAGGTAATGCTACAAGGTTGCATGATTATTGTTTAGGAAAGAAAAAAAATCCATATCTCTTGGTACTACCCAAATAGTAATTCCCTAAGAGTGAGGGGAGTCCATAGGTTTAGAAACATGTTCCATGGATGTAGTAGTGGAAGAAGTTAATTGATTTGGTGGTGAGTTTTGTTCCTCAATGTCTCTTCACTATTGGTGAGTGAGAACCATACAAGAAGATACGAAAGGAATGATACATTATCACACCTCAAACAAAGATAAATAAAAAAAAATTTAAGGCAAACAATGAAATCACTATGAGTACATTAAAATTTAAAATTTTAATTATCTCTCTCTTGGCTTATGCCTTCAAAAAGTGTGAAGAAGAAATTGGCTTGAATAGGTCCTAGAAAACTATTTATGTTTAGTTTCAGGTTATATTGAGGTGATAAAAAAGAAGTCTATCTTAAATTAGGTACATGAATTTATACTTGTGGCTTGATCCTTTCACATCATAATCTAACAACTAATGTAGGTGATTAGTCTTTATACCATTTAACTAGAGTTTATACTCAACCAAAGCATTGAGTTGGTTATCCCTTCGGTGATTAAATCCAACTGTGATAATTGGGAAAGCATAAGGTAATCTACTAGGTGATGAAATCCTAGTTGGGCCTTGTCTCAAGTATGTTTGATGTGTTTATTATGTAAATGGTTTGGTTTTTTAACATTTTTGATGATATGATTAATTTTATTTTCTTAATTAATCTAGGTGAACTAAGACAAGCATTCAAGCAATGAATGTAAATTAATTTTAAACCAAAAGAAAATTTTAGATTTATTTGAATGAAAATAAAAGGTTCTAAATTCAAGATTTAAATTCAATTCTTAATCTGAGGATGATTTCCTTTTTTTAATTTTTTTTTTTAGGAATTCAAGGGAAATAAAAGTTAACCTTTTTCAAATAAATCCAACTAAAACTTGTGTTTTTCTTTTTTTTCTTTTCTTTTTTTTTTTAAAATAAGAAAGAGGGTTTAATTATATAAGAATTAAACTAATATTAATTTCAATAATTTAATTCTAAATATCCTAAAACATCTATGAACCCCAGAAAACTCAAGGGTCCCACCGGGCGTGCCAAAATATTTCTATATAATTTTTTGCTTTTCCTAGTGTTGAAAATAAAGAAACTATGTTATAGGATGTGTAGTAAAATACTTGTTGAATATGCACACATTGAATTCCAAAATTTTTGAGAGATCATCTTTGTCTTGGGAGGATTACCTAAAATAATAAAGCACTACCACACACTTGTTTGTTAGACAAGTAGATGGGTGGATTGCCTAGCATGAGCTAGATCCTAGAAGCAAAAGCTTCCTAAGAGGCTGTCAATCCACCTATTTTAAACACTTGAATTGATGAATTAAAATGAAATTATTTTTAATAAAATAACATCAAAATTAAACTAAAAACATCAAACAATAACAAACAACTAAAAATAAAACAAGTAAGTTACACGCTTTGCTAAAATAATGACTAGCTAAATCAACTAGTGCTGAAAATTGTTAAGGCAAAATGGTGGTTTTGGTTTGGTGAGTTGATGATAAAGGTCAAAAGGATTATTTATTTGGATTTGGTAAATTATTAAGGATAAAAATAAACAAATATATGAATGGGTAAATGGGGCAAATAAGTGGAGGTGGCAAAAGGGGAAAGATGTGTAAAGATAGCAAAGAGGAAAAAGGGGTAAATGGGGCAAAGAGGTGAATGGGGTAAAAGAGGTAAATGGAATATGAATATAAAAATGGATAAAATGGGACAAATGATATGGAAATAAAGGGTTCAAGGGGTCAATAGTATGGAGACCAAGGAAAGGAAAATCCAAAGGGAAATAAATAAATGAAATGCAAGAACAAAAGCAAATATTACCTTCCTTTTGTGAAGATGATTGTTGAATCTTAGTGATGATTTTGGTACAATTTCATTTATTTTTTCTCTTATTTATAATATTATGACCTCCTTAACAATTTGATGATGATCCCAAACCTACAAGAAAAGTATCCAAACAAATCTCACTCACTTGGGTTAAGGAGAAGGGGGTATTTATAGAATTTGATGCCAAGAACCATGCCAAAAGAGGGGAATAGTTAAATGTGGCTAATTTATCCAAGTGGGCTCATAAGTGGTCATGAAATACAAGGGGGTGAGATTACCACTTAGATAATGGGTCCTTCTCTTGGTTTTTTTATCTCCCAACTTACTAAAGAGTCCAAAATGGAGAGGGAATCATGCACATGGGATCATATGGGTCCAAAATACCTTTCAACACTCACTTTCATTTTTTTGATAAGTGCCTCATAAATTTTGACACAATTATCTATGTGGGTGCACGAGTGGTCATGAAATATAAAGGGGTGAGATTCCCACCTTGAGAATGGGTCTCCCACTTGGTTGGTTTGTCTCTCACCTTGCACATGAGTCCAAATTTGAGTGGATATCATGCACATGCAATCATATGAGTCAAAAAAAAAAATATTCCCCATGAATTTTGGCACCATTTTCTAAGTGGGATGAGGGGAAATTCAACATACTTCTAAGGGGGACCCTTGTGGTCCTTAATGATGTCATTAGGTACCTTGGATGAGGATCACAAGTGGGGTATGATGTCCCAGTTCAAACCACCTTATTTTTAAGCCATGTCACTTACCATATCACCTTCCATGTCACTTGACATGTCATCATGAATAGTGACAGTGCATCCCATAGTGAATAGTAATTTCAAATAGTATTTTTGAATAATACCATATGAATAAGAGATTAGTGATTTGGTTATGTTAAGAGGGGTTATTTAAGGATTAATAAAGTTTTAGGGGGTCTATAGGGGGTCTTAAGGTATTCAGTCTTAAAAAAATATAAGTGTGCAATTTTCTAGTGTCTACAAAGAGATTTGAACATAAGAGTGATAATTTATCCTTGGCTTAGTAATTGACCACCATAAAGAGACACCCTCACTAATTAATATATTATTTAAATGATAGGTACCAAAAAACATGGGATAGGATACCAATTCTTGTAAGACCCACTCCAAATTATGCATTCTTATATTATCTCAAGGATTTGAACAGTGATACATCTATTATGATTCAATATATGGGTGAGAATACTTTACCATGCATATTAAATTTACATTAGAGATAAGAAAAATCTGATCCAAACTTGAAAACTTTCTCCAATGCCCCTTATGCCATTATTTCCTAAAATTCAATGCCATATTCTAACTCTTGCTCCCATTCATTCCATAACTAATAATGAGTTATCTACCCCTATTCAAGCAAGTAAGCCAAATGATGTGGAATGGATACTCAATAATATTGAAAATAAAGTCATGAAAATGGAAAGGAAATAAATTTAGTTTCATATGAATTATTAAACACCAACCTCATCATCCCTATCAATCAAATAGGCCACCTTTCCAAGGAAATGCTCAAGGATAAGGCCATATCACTAATGTTAGACCATGCAATACTTATGACCCAAATGTTTCCTCTAAGTTAAGAGATTTAGTACCCACCCAAAATAATCTAATGCAAGATCAATAATTTCCATCTCAATTTAATCAATCTCATGAACAATCTATCAATGAAGATGGAGTGTTTAATCAAGCTTGTGTGACACAAGATAGAAAATACCTTCTCTAACACAATATGAAGTTTCAAATCAAGTTATGGATATTGGATAGAAAGGTAATTAAATTTATATAATTTTTAATTTTAAATAATATGACTATTTTATAGTGAATCAAATGGGAAACACAAGTAGGGTGGTAGATAGTTCTATTGTAGCCAACACTAGGTATAAAGTAGGGTTGTTGAGGCAGCAAAAGAGAGTAGAAAAGTCTATGAAATTCACTATATGAATTAATGGATGATAGAGCCTAACTTAGTTTATAAATATCAATATTCTCAAAATAAATTATGATGATAAAATTACCTTTATACACAAAATCAAGTAGTCCCAAGATGTTATATCTCTTAGAGAACAACCAAAGATTTGTGTTCCTTCTCTCAACATAGTAGATAAAATGTAAAAGCTCCATGTAAGTATGTCTATGTGAGATACTTTGTCTATTCCTAGGATAAGATATATGTTTCAATAGGAGCTATATAATCTCATCTCAACATCAAGAGTAGTAAAAATAGGTATTGTTTTCTTCACAAACACATCTAGACCTATTGAGTCACAAAAAGGTAAAGTGGAAAAGCCTCCTCGTTTCTATGTTTTAGTGATCATTGGTGACTTTTTGGTGCATAATTGTATGATAAATAATTGGTATAATATTATAATTATGAAAAATTAAATATCATATAAGCTAGGTCTCAAATATTAAACCAATACTAAAAGTGTGTTACAACTAAATGGTTTAGCCATTAAGACATTTGGTGTTATCAAAGGTTTGAGATTAAATATTCATGTTTGTCCTAATTTATCCGTATATTTCCCTTTCTAGTCAAGGGACTTCATTATAAATATTGGTGGCTATTTGTCATTAGATTGGTCCTACATGGTCTTTAAGACAAGATATGGCACCAAATTTACCATAAAATTAGTGTCTCAAGGTTTCACATGAAGCCATACAAACCAAATTTCACTAATGTCAATTTTACTATCATTGATGAGGATCACCATAGTGACCAAGATCCAATTTTTCCTCTTGAAGACATTTTAGATCTCTTCCTTAATGAAAGGGGGGAGGAAAATCATGAGTTTAACCCATATAAAGGTGTTAAAGATGTTGTTCTTGGTGTCTATTGTTTACATGAATAAGGTACAACCGTACCATCTCTTTCTAATCTTAATTATGACAGTAATGGTTTGTGTAAATTATTTTTTATGGCTCAAGAAGCAATAATGGAGTAGGTGCTAGTATTATGCCTACTTTTTTTATCAAATGAAATATATTATTCTAAAAATAGATTTTAGTTTAGTTTTACTTCTAATGTATCTAAATATGAAGTTATTATACATTATATTTAATGGGTAAGGAACAAAAAATAAAATAAAGTACAATCTACTGGAGATACTAAACTATTTATCCACCAAGTAAGAGGTAAGAGTGATATTAAAAACATATTTTAAAAATTTCGAGGCTTTTAAAATCTAATCAATCCCATGTAAAGATAATTATCTTGATAATATTTTTACATCAGTTGGAGCAAAATTTAACATTCCCAATGATGTCAAGAATTCAAAAACTCAGCCACACATCATGGTAGTTGTAAGGCCTTCAATATAAGACAATGATGTCAATTGAAAAGTGTTTGAAAGTGAAAAAAAATAGCATGTTTTCTCTAATAAGAGGTTGAGTTTTCTTGTAAAAATAATTCAAAGTTTTAGCACCAATATGGGGACCAAATTGTATAATTAAGGTCTAACAAGCTTCCTAAAGGATTGTTTACTCTTGAGAATATAATCAATGAAAGTCACTAAATGAGAAGAGATAAATTAAGCATGTATAAAAAATAGGAATATCATGAGAAAGTGGAAATATTCAAAGATGAAATCCTAAATCTTGGAAATCTATGTATTTCAGTTGGGAGTGTAGTGATCTCAAGGGGTTTAAACCCTCATTAGATCAACACATTACAAAACATAATCATAATGCTAATCCACTAAGGTGAAGTCAAATGACCATTAATCATAAATTATATGTGCTAATGATAAAAGAGCTCACCAAGTTGATAGAATAAAAAATTATATTTCCTATCAATCATTATGCATGGGTTGGTAACTTAGTTCTTGTGAGAAATAAGAGTGGTGAGATTAGGTTTTGTGTGGATTTTATATACTTGAATAGGGTTTCATTAAAGGATCACTATATTTTACATTATATGGAATAAATCCTTAAATTAGTGGTAGGTTCTCAATGTTTCTCACTTTTGGATGGCTATTCAAGTTATAACCAAGTGTTGGTAAAAAAAGATCAATATAAGACAACCTTCACTACTAAATGGGGCACATATATCTATAAGAGAGTTCCATTTGGGTTGTCTAATATAGGTTCCACATTCTAAATTTCCATGAATATGCATTTACAAGGTTTGATCAATGATATGGTACTAATTTACCTTGATGACATAACCATTTTCTCTAAAGATGCTAGTGACCACTTGAATCATCTAAGGGTAATATATGAAAGGTGTAAGAAATATGGAGTTTTTATCAATACCAAGAAGTGTGTTTTTATTTTCCATGAGGCTAAACTATTTGTACATATTATTTATAATGATGGGCTTATTATGGACCCTGATAGGGTGAGTGCCATACTGGCTTTGTCATTGCCCAAACATAAAAAATATTTGTAGAGTTTTTTTGGGAAAATCAATTTTGTTAGGAGGTTCATACATAGTTTTTCCAATCTTGTGAGACCTATAATAGCTATGCTAAAAAACCATCAATAATTTATTTGGAACAAGGAAGGGAAGGCTAGTTTTAAATCCATCAAACAAGATATTACTCAAGCACCCACACTAATAAATGTTAATTTATCAAATAAATTCTTATTGTATTATTTTGCCAAAATTGACACCATCTCTTATATTTGAATGCAAAAAATGATGAATGAATTTAACATCCTATATCCTTTTCTATTCTAGGTTTAGAAGGCTATGAAGAGAGGTACAAATATGTTGAGAAACAAGTATTGGAAGTTATGGGAAGCCTTACTAAATTTAGGCATATGGTGTCAAGAAAAGAAATACATGTTATGGTAACCCACCCAAGTATAAGATACTTACTCTTGAATAAGTACTTGAATGAGTAAATATTTAGATGGATAATTAAGGGGATGGAGTATGGTGTTGAGATCAAGGCCATTAAGCTAATAAGAGGGAGAAGGATGTGTGAACACCTAGTATCAGACCTTCAATAAGGATATGAGGTGGTTTTTAAATTTAATTATGGTCTTAGTATAAATAAAACTTCATCTTCTCTCAGTTAGACATAAGAAATGGTAAGTTTCTTTCAAATGGGTGAGTGTCTTGTGGGTCTTGATGAAGAAGAAATGAGATACTTAAGGTTGCAATAATTAACGTATGTTCTTTTGGATGGGGTTATTTTTAGTAAATAATTCAATGCGATGTTTCTAAGATGTGAGGAAACATATTATTTTAATAATATTATAAAATAATTACATGATGGGCCAATTGGAGGTAATTTTGTATCGAAAACTATAGCTAAAAAAATAATGAGCTTATTACTATTGGCCTAGACTATTCAAGGATTCATATGCCTGGGTTATGATATGTCAAAAGTGTGCACTCTTTTTAGGTAAGCAAATAATTGCATCCCTTTCTCTTAATCTTATTCAAGTTGAATAGCCATTCATGTAGTGATAACTTGAGTTCATTAGAATGATCAATGCTCCATCTATTATAGGCAAAAAATGGGTGATTATAGATATTAACTATTTTATAAGGTTTGTATAAGTAGTGGACCTTAAGAATGATAATGAGACTTCAGTTATTAACTTCTATGAAATCCTAGTGATAAGGTTTAGGGTGATTGCAATAATAATTATTGATAATTTTTATGGATTTTAGTAGTGTAAGAATAATGGAATGGGCTCTCCAATATGACATCTAATTAATTCATTATTATAAATACTACCCTCAATGAAATGGGATAGATAACTACAATAATAAAAAATTGATCATAATTATAGAGAGGATAACTAAATATGATCAAAGGACTAGGCACACTAAATTGAAGATAGCCTTATGGGATGATAGGATCACAGCAAAGATTGCCATTGGTAACTCACCCTATATGATTGTCTATGGGAGAGAATCCAAGATACCAATTTCACTTGAGTTACTATCTCTTGAGTTGGCACATCGGATTGAGAGAATGGAGAATGATCCTATAGAGATAAGATTGGTAGAACTAATGGCCTTGGAGAAATAATAAATAATGTTACACACACCATGAAATGTCACCAAAAACAACTAAAAATAAACTTTGACAAGATAGTTATCTTAAGAGCATATCAAGAAGGAAATATTGTCTTGAATTGGGATGCAAATAGAGTTAAGTTTGGTAAGCACACAAAGTTTAATTCATTATGGAGTGGACCTTATGTTGGCATTACTTGTAAACAACATAATTTATTTTAGATTGTAAGATTAAATGGAGAGGATTTGAGTATCAAAATCAGTGGGGTACACTTAAATCCATGCTATAGAGGTCATTTTTACAACTTTGTTCATATTAGAGTAGGTCTTTGTGTTACCTATGTGTTTCAATCACAAGTGTGTGTCTTGTTTGCTTTGTGTTGTTTTTACTCCAAGTGTCTTATGCCATATATGTGGTGTGGTGTTTTTTCTTGTGTTTATCCATTTTAGTTGGTTTTAAGGTTGTTGTCAATTCTAATTCTCAATTTTCCCTAAGTTAAGTTGCAGTCATGACTTCATAACCCAATGAATCTACTAAGACACTAGTCTAGATGCATAACAAGAATGCATTACCAAGAAGTTACCAAAGATGTTAGCCAAATTTTGGCTATCATAGACCATTTTAAAAGAAAATATGTCTTTTCAAGCATTCAATTTTGTTCTCAAGGTTGAAAATAATTCATAAGGATTGTTTATCATATTTTAAGGTATTTTTGACAAGGTTAATGTAAATGTGTTTTTAGTATCATGTTTGATTAGTCATGACTTGCCTTAGTCAAGTATGTTCAAAAGTGTTAAAAGGTTCAAATTTTTTTTGAATTTCATGTATTTCAATCCAATGTCATTTAATATGCCCCATGGTCTGTACAAGTGCATTAAATGAAGTCAAATATCTGTTTATAATGTTGTAACCCACTTTGAAATGCTTGTTTGATCATTTGTAATGTTAAAAAAGGAAATGTAGTAATAAAGTGGTAAGTTTTAAAAATAATGGAGTGGTTGACACATCATCCCATATCTATAAAGGTGTTAGAATGCTAAAGAAATACTTGTTGGTTCATCTTAATTAGTTTCTAAGCAAAATATGATAGTTCTCAAGTCAAAAAGAGAGGTTTTCAAAAAGTGTATACATATTTTAGAGTGAATATAACTTCAAAAAAATACAATGGATCCCTAAAGTATATATAGGTATAATTTTAGGTATTTGGGGAATTATTAGACTCAAACCAAGTAAAAACCTATTCATTTTTCCTAATGTTCTCTTTAGAATCTTTATAAGGTAGTCTAGTTTTTAGTTGGTATAAGTAGGAGAGAGAGAAATTTGGAAACTCATCTCTTATACATAGGAGGTGACCCTAATTCCATTCTACTTTGTTTAATTGGTTTCTTGGTTATGTCCCTTAACTTTATGAATAATTTTTAAGAAATTAAGGGGCATAAAATGAACTCCAAATCCCACTTGGGTCATTTTTCCTCATGTGTGGAGTTCTAAGGTTAGAAAAATGGCTAAAAATTATTAGGGATGGTATCTTGAACACTATTATAATACTAAAATATCATTTCCTTCCATTTTTATTCATGATCATGTTTAGTGCAGGGTTAAATGGTTTGGTTTTAGCAACTTAAATATGACAATTCTGTGTGCATGGTATTTGAAGTTGTCTAGTGAATTAAATGAATGAAATAAAATTACCCATAGTGATTTTTAGGTATAAAATGTCTCTAATCATCATATAAAAAATTAATTGGTGATAATATTCAAGATTAATAGGTTACAATACCTCCTCAATAAGTTTTCAAAATAGCTCTATGAGCCTATAGGTCTGTAGACTTATAGGTCACTATTAACATCAAATGTTTGTATTGATGAATTCAATAACATATTATTTATATTTAATGAGGTAAATTAAATAACCCTAAAACACCTTTTCATCTCAACCCTCATTTAATTTTGCAAATCAGATAGGTTTGTATACTTGAGTAGGATTGTGTAAGTCCAAAAGAAGAAATGTGAGGGCTATCAATGGAAATTCAAGGTGATTTGAGTACATGTGGAGACTGATGAGTACTTAAATAGATTAAAAAAATTTATTAAAATGAATATAATTATACAAATAGACAAAAAAAAACATAGTGAAAAGGGTTTTGACCCAATAGACAGCTTATAAACTTGCTAGTATTGAGATGGTTTAGTATTGAGATGATGGATCTAGATAGTTGGAAAATATGTATGTGGTATTAAAATAATAATATAAAATAATTAAAACCTTTTAACTATGGTATAACATCAATGAAGGATAATTAGGGATATAATGCCAAATAGGCCCTCAAACCCTCATGTGTACCCAGATTAGACTCTAAGATGTTTCAGAAGGTAGGTGACTTGGAGAAGCATTATAAGATGTCATGGAGGGTCTATTAGACCTAATAAAACATTTATAATAATAAAAAATTAACATTTGAATTACATTTTGGGTAAAATAACTCACTCAACCTTCTCAACAAGCCTAAATAGTCAGAATTGGCCACTTTTTAACACATGAGAATTCACTCAAGTAAGGGAATGGGGTGAAAAGAGTTTGGGGATGTTAAATGGGTCTATTTACTCTAAAATAATGGAATTATGAGATCAATCCAATCCATCATCTCTATGAACAATCATTAATACCAAAGAAACCTCTTAAACCCTCCTTAAACCATACCAAAGACCCAATGATGGTTCTTGTTATCTAAAGGACTTAAAAATCATTTGTTTTTTATTTTATATGATCATAATGATCTTCATAACTCCCATGGGTACCTGAGAAACACACTTGGTGGCATGTGTGAAGTCAAAACAATATGAAAATGGGCCTAAAATGATAATTCAAGACCTTTGTGTAAGGATTTGACTATATGAAAGCACCAATATCAATTGAAAAAACTTTTGGAGCACGAGAATAATTCTATAACTTTTTTGTAGGTCACACTAGAGGTTTACATGATGATGTAATAAGTTCTAAGTTCTCAAGACAAGCCAAGATGACTAGTTCTCTATTGTTGACATGAAAAAATCCTAACTATAAACCTATCAAGTAATATTAAAGAGATTAAATTTAAAATATTAAATTGTAATATGATGGTAAAGGCCTTACCAAACCATCATCAAGAATTTGAATTTATGAATTTCTTGAGAAACCACTCTAGTTACATCTCAAGCCTAAACATGCATCTAATCTAGGGTTTTGGCCATTTTTTAGTTCACCCATCCATACAAGGTTTTATATTCTCAAACATGATTAGGAGATATTTAAATTTAATTAAATATTTACTTGAGGTTTTATATGTGTGAGAGATATGTATAGTCAAGTCTCAGTTTCCTAGGCCTAGAGACTTAATTTAGGGCTAATGAAAAGAAGAAACAGGTAGATCAAGTACACTTTCATTTAGTGTTTGGTCATAATATTTTTCATAGAGATAAATAACACAAATGGGTACTCAAATATATACCTTTTTATGAGCATATATAGAAGGTTATAAATAAGGAGCTTTATATGTTTTGAGGGCTACAAGGAAATGAGGACAAGTATGAGTCTTATGTGTGAAATGGAGTGTTATAGATTCTATGAGGCATTTAAGGGGGATGATATAGGTTTTTAAAGGTATATATAAGTGATTCATGGATAATTATTTCATTCTTGATGATAGACTCAAGATTTGAGACATTTGGGCCAAGAGAGCTAGTGAAGATTGTGAGTTTTTGAGGATTAAAGAAGTTTACAAAAAAATGAAAAATAATGGTGTGGTAGATCCCAAAAGGCATAAGCAATAATGACACATGGTATGACATAAAATTTTAACTCCTTTGGAGTAATAATTATCAATATAATGAATGTTTTTATGATTCATCCAAGAAGATTAGTAGTTACTCTATGCCACATTAAAGCAAGAAGAGATCATATCAAGTATACACTTGTTGATACACCACTTCATAGCTACTTACTTCCATAATATTCTTGCTTATAAATTACTTATTTTGGATTGAAATTTATCATGGGTGTCTCCAATGTTATCTTTATCAGTCTCTCATGTTCTTCTCTATATATACAACCTTGTTTGGGCTTAGAAAGTATCCTCACATTGGTTATGATGAAGCCCTACCAAAATTAGTTCTTTTATTTTCCTATTAGAAATAATTCAAGATAGATATTATTATATTCATATTTCATGTAGTGATCTTGAATGGGTTATTTTGATGAATGCTTTGTGATAGTAAGTGCACTTCCTTGTATTTGTCCTTCTTATTCATACCTCTATGTAAGTTTATCTTCTTTCACAGGTCATAAAAAGTGTTATACATGGTTTTTTTAGTTGGATGACTAATAATTAATAGTGTTTATTATTATTACCTCTTGGATGATCTTCTTAAGTTTTTCAACGTTAATAGTCTTCATATTAAATCACTAGTGTGATAGGGACTGTCTAGAAATGTATAATCAGATTTTAACTTAGTATTTCATAGTGCATTGTTTAGTAAGCAAAGGACCTTATGTTTGGTGCATCACCTTGAAGATTAATTTTTAGTTTTTATCTTTCATATTTCCATTTTACAAGTCAATAAATTAGTATATTTATTAGTTTAGGTGTTTTACATGAGAGTTAGCACAAAATCTAGAGGTTTGGTCCACTTAGAGGTTACCCACAACATAGGACTAGTTCCATTGCATTTCTCAAGTGATTTGGATTGAATACACCCTCTCAAGGGTGAAAATTTTAGTGATAATAGGTACTATGAATTATTATTCTTGGAGGAAGTTCTTTGAACTATATTTATACCCCAAAAAATGTTAATGATAAGACTATAATAGTTTTTCCCTACTTATTTTACTATAAAGAAAAGCTTTTGGATTTTTATATTTTCTTTGTAATATATTAATTTATTTGACAATTTTCAAAAATTAGGGATCTTATCTCTTTATTTTATTTCCTATTTTTTTAAATTTTAGAAATATATTTTTTCCAGAACTTGACCAATGTGGAAAATTATTTCTCAATTATCGAACATAACTTGTATTGGTTTCTTAATTGGATTGAATATTATGATAACATTATAGAATCCATTATTTTTACACACATATCTTCCTTGATATATAATCTTTACACCTTTAATTTCCCATGATGTATTTTTTACAAGTGATTAGATATGTCTTCTTCATGAGTCCACTATGTTATAAAGCTTATGTTGAGGAGTGTTCAAAGTTTGTTATAATAATATTAACACTTATCCTATTAAAAATTTGTTTTTTTTGAAATATTTTCTAACATTTATAAACCTTAAAATTTTAATCATAGAAGAAATTTTTACCTTCCCCACTACATTTTAGATAATTACCTCTAACTAAGCTTATGATTTTATGATCTTGGAGACATCATCCAAGGTGGGTACATTTAACCATTTCTTAAATACTAACTTATTCTTCTTATTATATTCCATTTATTTCTAGAATACTCTAGAAGACAATAACTAAACATATATACCCCTAGGATAAGGGTGACCCTATTTTTTGAGAGGTGTAAAGTGCATTTGTAATAAAAAATGATTTGCAATAATAAATTTAATTTATCTCCAAATATTTGTTCTAATTCTTGTTTATCTATAATATTAATGACATCTTTAGAAATGTTTCCCTATATTTTATGACTTTCCTATCATATTATTGATTTCAAAGATGGTAAAAAACTATATAAGTGATAAATCCTTGGATATATTTATGATTATAGTTTTTGTAAGTTTTTATTCTATAACCTTGATGAATTGACCTTCAACCAATATTGAATTAATAAATTTTAGGGGCTATGATAACCCTAAATTTTCTTTGATAATTTTTTAAAAATAGTAATTACATACTCATTTCATCAAGTCAAGGGACCATGATTCTACTTAAATATTATTACACTTGTCTTGCTCTTCTTATATATTTTATTCTAAATTGTTCACCTTATTTTTTTCAACATCCCATAAAGCATCTAATATTTTATTGGATACCTCCATGTTTAGGTATATGACCCACAACTCTAATGATTTGATCTTGGGCTAAGCATATTTTAGATTTTTTTATCAAAGTGTAAATTTATTATTTCTTTTTCTTCATTTTATCCATTATTTTTAAGTATTCACATGATAATAATATATATCTTTACTAAAAAAGTTTAACTCTTTCAACAAGTTTCCTATAGTTGAATTGATTAACTGATGAGAAAGTGATACATTAAAAAGGATGCATCTGTTTTACCCTAATTTGAATTGGTTATTGAGATTAATTTAATGAAGATATAAATTTGAAATTTAATTTATATATTAAGATATGTAATTAAATCATACATTTGAATATAAAATACTAATATTGATTCTTCTCATTTGACAATTGGAATATTGTAAATATTTAAATTACTAAAGAGATTAAGATACTTAGTTTTTATGGGTAACTATTTTATTGTGATTATATTATGAAATTGAAAATCATGGATAAGTAGGCATATAGTTCATTTAGTTCTAGGATTATTTTTATTTTTATGTTAGGTCAATTTCATTTATCTTCATCATTATCACTAATTGATATTAACCTATTGATCAATATGACCTATGAAGAATTAAGGTATATTGATCATATAATCACATATGACTATATTTGCTTTCTTTGTTTTTGTGATCAAGAATCCTAATGATGCTTACAAATCCATAAATTAGTCTCCTTTACCTTGAAACCTTAGGTTTTCTTATGAGGGATATAAACATTCAAAAATGGAAAATGTCTAATGTGATGAGCTTACCCTAATCACCTACATGTTATGATTGACCTCTACCTATGTATCCAATATTATAAGGAGGTAAATTAAGCCACATATAGTTATCCCACATAATGTGAATGTGAAATTATGTTCCTTTGCTATATGCATGGATCTAATGATTGGATTTGATAGTTGAAACTAATTATTTTGACTTGGCTTATGACTAATCCTAGTGACAAGTTTGGAAATATGAAATAATAGGATATATTATTTTATTTTGTAGGAATATATATATTTATATTAGATAAGTTCCAAGTCCCTTTTGAATGATAAATTGAATTTTTATATATGGGTCAAATTGAATAATTCATCATGACACTAATAAGCTAGGCTAATGGGCTATCCTTGAGGATGAGTTAGATTTTATAAAATAGTTATTTATCATAATAAGTTGTTAATAACCATAGGAGGTCAATATAAACTAGATATAATAATTAGGTCTAGAGGAATTGACCTATTTACATAAAAAAATAAATTGAGAGTCTTGAAATGTGTATGTAAGATATTTAGTAGGTTATACATAAACAATGAGGTTCACGTACATGTATGATAATAGAAAAAAGGGTTGACTCTTAAGATAGAATAAAAGTGTGAGAGAATGGCATAATATGACATTATTTTAATGTTTGAGTAATTTCTTGTAAATTTGTGCCAATATTGTCATTGTCAAGTACCAAAGACTAGAATAAAAGGATAAAATGTACCTGAGTGTATACAACACAATTTTTATTTGATAAAATACTTATATTTTGTATGTCACTCAATACAAAAAACTATGATAATGTGTATTCAATGTCCACATAAAGACTTTTTTAATATGAAACTAAACTTATGAAATTTTTAAAGAGTAATGGTTAGACTACACTTATGTTCTGGTGGAAACCATGTTTTTCTTAAATTTTTTTTGAAATGATTCTTCCTTTTAAATAATTAGAAAAACTCTTTCTTCATTGTTGAAGCACATGGAGAGTTGGGCTGACCATGCCCCAAACATATATAATTATGTAGAATATTGATTTGGAAGGCAACATGCCACAACACCTATGAATGTGGGGAAAATTTTGCAATTTACTAACCCAAATATATATTAAGGAAAAAGATAAAACCATTAGGTTGGGATCACTCAAATAAGTAACTATGTAGGTGGAGGATAAAATCATATATCTAAGTTCACTCAAATAAAGAGAACCAACAAGTTAATATGGATTATAGTTTCATTTTTTGTGTTTCTCTTAAGTTCACTTCATGCAAAGATAGATTTCATGATCTAAAGTGGATGAACAATGTTCATTCCCCCATCATGAACACATGTTTTAATTTTACAGTTTCACTCTGTGTAAAATAGAATGTATGATAAAAACAAAATGGACAATGTGCATGCCCCCACATGATAAAAAATATAATAAGTATGAAGTGTAATGGAAACCATTTTTTATTCAAATGTAAATATTGTTATTTTCTATGTGAATGAACCAATATTTATCCCACTGAATTTGAATAAAATAATATAGAAAATTTTACACATATATGCTGAATTTAAGAACTTTTATCTCAAATTTATGTGCATAAGAAAATCATAATCATTTTATTGTAAATTTATATGCATATTCCCATTCATATGAACCCAAGTATGTATGAATCTATGCTTAAGTTTGTATAAATTGAATGTATATGCATGTCATATTCCCATGTAATATGTATGAATGCACCCATATCTATCATGTATTTAAACATTATGAACACCTAAAATTTGAAATTTGGTTTAATTTTATTCTTATGTAGGCTTATGTCTCTATGAAAATCCCATTGTAATTCTCCACTTTTAAGATAAGGGATGTATCTTATAAGTCACTTGTATAAAAAAAAGGTTAATTATATCAGATTGTGTATAAAGATAGCATCATGTAATATCATGTGATGATGTGGATCATATACCAATATATTAATTTATAGGTCAATCAAGACATGTAAGTTTAATTTCTAGATAAATGTGTTAATGAACTATATAGTAGAAATTTTACTAGATAATACTACATATCAATAGTTCATGATATAGATCAAGGCATAACTTGATGTTTGTAATCTCAAAAATCACAAGTGTCAATGTAAGACATAAGGCCAAAGGCCACATACAATGGATATAAAATTTCACAACAAATAAGGTGAAGAGCCATAAATAAGGGAACATAAAAAATGTTTCAAACAAGGGACACAAAATATATAATATAAATCAAGTCCATGGGAAATACACAATAGTCACATGAAAATATCCTATTATGTAAAAGAGTAATAACATCAATTAAGCATAGAATAAAGAACTAGTCTAAAACATCCATATCTATCCAAGTCACATTGAATTATAATGTCATATCATGTATGAATATGTAATAAATGAGTAACTAACTAGGCATTTTTAAGAAATATAATTAGCTCAAAATAGTATAAAGGTGATAGAAATATATATCATGTAATAGTCAAACATATGAAACATTATGTCTGAGTATCACCATGGTCACTAGGTAGAGGGAAAACCAACATTTGTATGTTCATGCGTAACCTATATGTCCTAGACAACACTCATATACCATGAAATGCATGTGTGTATGTAGATAATATTTTTTTTCCACAAAATATGTGATAAATAACATATATAAATATTTTAATCTAATAATCATGTCATGGTTAAGTCCTAATTTTGAATTTTTGAAAGATTGATTTTTTATTATTATTATTATTATTATTATTATTATTATTATTAGAATATTTAGAATATTTAAAAGTGAGGCTAGAGGGTAATGGTTTATAAAATATAAGAATAGAATGGATAATTATTAGGATAAATTAAAACTTAGATATATCACCAAATCACGTATAAGAGAACTATGAAATAAATTAATCAAACATTCAAAAAATAAACATAAACATGCACATAACAGAAGATTCCATCTTTAACATATTCAGTCAAAGTGGGATACATAAACCAAACTTGTCCAATACATTATTTCTAGAAATACAATGGAGAAACAAATTCCTATAATAAACTCTATTACACCTCTCTACCTTTTCACCTCCACTCTGTGCACCAATTTTTCATCATCATACATCGCAGCCATATATGAATACATTTTAGGGTGAAAAACACCTAAACATAACCTCTACCATCAGATATAGAAACCTTTAATCAATGGCCCAGATTGACTAAAATAACATTAGAATTTTAACCTCTAATCTTGGAAGACAATTAGGCTCCACACCTAACAATAATAAAGTAATAAAGCATCAATAATCTATGTACAATAGGCTAATATTTAAGTTAATTATGGTATTTATGTATGATTCTAGGATCAATTATTATGAAAATCTTTTATTGTGTATTTATATTGACCTTATTTTCACCATGTTTGATTTTCGGTTGACTCACTATGATCATACATTGATTTTGAATATTCTATTGTAATTTCTTAAAATTATCTATATGATTTCCATGATTTTGATGATAAGCACAATAGTATATATACTTATTTTTTGGGATTCATAAGAGACAAAGTGATTAACTTGTTTCAAATAATATCTTGTAAAATGCTACTCCTATTTTTGTCAACCCTATATAAACTATATTAACCATTATTTATGGATTTATTCTATTTTAAAACACATTCATGGGAATATTTTTTTTGGGACCTATAAAATTTTAACTAACATTATCATGCATAGGTTATATATTATGTTAATTATCCTAAATCATAACCTTTCCTTTTTCCTTTATATATTTTTCTTGAGTATAAACCTTACAATTGTTATTATATGAATTATCTTGATACTATCATGGACTAGGAGGTGTGAACATGTTACGAGATAAGTACTCATTTGGGTTAATAGAATTGTATTTTAGTTTACATAATTTTTCATATTTTGGATCTTAAATGTCATCATCATTACTATCATACCAATCCAACACTATGCAATTAAGACCATTTAAATTTACCAAAAGATGGAGATTTGGGGTTTCTTCATCTTATTCTATGATAACATTTAATACTATATGTGTATCACATTTATATATTATGGTGATTTTTCCTATTATATACATGATTCACCTACCTCATACATACATATTATATCCCATGGTATGGGTTATTCTATAGGAATGATAGAATGATTTTGATACTATGATTTGTTCTAATTAGTAGATTATGCTATCTTATAATATTTAAAAGGGACATAATCTATTGGTTTGTATAACAATAAACATAACATGTAAACATAATACATATTTTCAATTTTAATGGTAATAGTTCCATGTCATGTATCTAAGGTCACATAAAAAACAAGTTGTAATGTAATTGATTAGTCATAACTTAAAATTAGTAGGTACCATCTTGATACCTAGTCTCAAATCTAATTATATAGTTGTAATTATTTGACGTAGAGTATTCTCAAATCCTTTTATGCTTTGATATGATTTTTTAATGGTATCCATGTTGATCCCCAATAATTATATCAAGGTAGTGATTAATCCAACACACATTTGAATTTTTTATTTTAAATCTTATCTTGAATGAACAATGGTAAATTTTAATCAATAATGTGATTAAGAGGTAAATTTTCGTTCTCAAAAGTAATAATTTTATCTTAATCTGATAATTTATTCATTATAAAATAAAAATATGTCATTTATATGGTACTAGTTAGATTTGTCTCACGTAACACCTCATATAGGATATGATTGTAAATGGTTTATCTATTTAGTAATTCTAAGATATAAATATTATCATGTGTATTATTTATTTGATAGATAATGTCATTCAATTTAGGTTTATTTAGTTGTGTTTATGGAGGTGTATGAGGTTGAGTAGGAACATATTGATTACCTCTACTCTAGGATACCCTACCTCATTGATTGTTTACAACATGGACCACACAGTAAAAAATTAACCATGGGTGAATAATGGGGGTGTAATGGTAACTAGTACAAACTTGATGTCTTGGGGGAGGTGGAAAAATATTATTCATGCATTCTATTTGAAATCTAGTGTTAAAAATACTCATCTCAGATTAGATGTTACAACAATATGATTTGGGAAAGAATTGGATTGTTCATTTTTAATTTTAGCCATATTAGTTTTTTAAATTGTTATGTATCTAAAGAATTTTTTCCATTATTTTTTTGTTAGTAAAATATTTTAAATAATAATTTGTTTATTTTTTTGTATTTCCTTTCCTATATATCCACATTTATGTAAATATCTTGATCTAAAATTGTATTAAGTCAGATTTATTTTAATGGTTCAACAAATTATTGGGTTAAAAATTAAAAAAAAACATATTAGGAGAGTGGGTAGGTATTTTTTATTTATTCTCTATTTTAAATTTAAAAAAACTTAATTGAACATGTAATATAGACATAAATCCTACTCTTAATAGGAAAATAAGCATAGAAGAATTACACTGACAAGGGTCAATTAAAGACATGACTACTCCAAGAAAATAGTGAGGTACTTTTAAATTCAAAAGTTATTTTTTATTTAAAAAAGTAGATATAATAACCCTAAAAAATAATTGTAAAATAGGTGAATTATTCATTTTGTAGGTTGAATTTATAAAAAAATATTAAATCACAAATTCTAGAAAATTTGTATAGTGTTTTGGTAAACAAAAATTGGTCTTTCATCCTCTCAATAAAACTAGAAAAAATATAAGATAATTTTAAAAATAAATTCAATTTAATAAAAAAAATCAAATAATCATGAAATAACCCTAATAGAATAAACCTTTAAATGAGAATGGGTGTGAAACCCTAGGGATTTTTTTTCTAATTTGCATTTCTTACTTACATAGAAGGGGAAGGGGAAATTAAAAATCAAGTTTTAAATAAAAACCTAAGGTTAAAATATGAAACCATATAATGATTAAAACCTAAGGGAAACCTATAATTTGACATAAATTGATGTGTATGACTTCACCAATATGTTTTACCTAATTTTGATTAATGGATGAGGTTAATCTAATTAAGATAAAATATTATAATGTAATTTAGATATTAATATATGTCATTCAATCATATATATTAATCTATAATACTAAGATTTGTTTTTATTATTTTAAAAGTGGCATATACTAAATATAAAAAGTGATAAATAGATCAACAAAGCAATTTTGGGTAGTTGTCTAGCTATGACTATATTTTAGAAGTGAAAATCAAGGACAAGTAGGCATGTGATTAATTTGGTTCCATAAGAGATTTATTTTCATTGTTAGATCAATATTTTGATCTAAGGTAATACCACTAATTGTTATTGGCCCATTGGTAAGTAATTTTTTGTGTGGAAGTAGTGCCAAATGGCTATATGGTCACCTATAACTACCTTGGTTTGTTGTGTCCATGATCCTAAACCTTGATGATGTGTTCAACTCCATAAATTATCATCCTTTTCCTTTAAATAATAGGTTTAATTTTGACGTATATAAACCTAAAAATTGGGAAACTGTAATGGGTTTAACTAACCCCAATAACCCCTTTTGATGATTGACCACTGCATACTTATTTAATACTATAAGGAGTGAAAACAATCTACACACAATTCTCTCACCTAGTATGATTATGAAATTGTGTTCCTTTGATATATGTATCTAACTAATGATTACATTTAATAATTGGAAATTATTTATTTGACTTGGATTTTGAGTGATTCAAACTTGGCTTATGACTAATCCTAGTGATTGGTTTGAAAATTAGGAAGAATAAGATAGATATTATTAGTTTGTAATAGTTTATCAATGTATATTAGATAACTTCTAGCTCATTTTTGAATGATACACTGATTTATTTATATATGGGTATAATTAAGTAATTACTCATGTCAATGTAATGCTAGGCTAATGGGTTGACCCTAAGAACTGGTTTAATTTTATAAAATAACTAGTGTTAGGAGTGGGTTGGTACTAACCATACCAATTTCATATTGATTGGATATAAGGAACAAGTCTAGTGGAAACTACCTATGCATATGTTGAATATTTTCATTGATTAAGGGAGAGATTGTTGAGCATTATCATTGAGTATTGATCTTTGGTATTTAATGTTATCATTTATGTTAAAGTTTGTTATGAATATACATAATTATTTCATTGATGTCAATCTAATATCATTAATTTTAAATTTTATTATGCAAATACTTGGTCAATTAAGCCTTGAGGTACGTATATGAATGAGTTCTATTGCTAGCATAATGAGTATTTTTTCTATATGAAGAATAGTAATATGAAATTACTATCTGAAGATTGAGAATAATATCATTGAATAAATATAGGTTAATAAAACAAGTTTAAATAATCTCAAAATTATTTATCTAGACATTTTTATATGGTATTTATAGGTGGCATGATGAAATAAGTAAGCTCTGAAGAAGAAGTTGTGTGTTCTAAATATCTATGTAAGTAGTTTTGAAGATGATCTAAATGAGTTATGAAGATGAGAATTATCTAAAGAACATTTGATAGTGTTTAATCATGAGAGAGAGTGTTTTATGTTGTACATGAGGTGTTGAGGACCTTAAAAATGATTAAAAGGTTAGCTCCAAAGATCTGCATTTATAACACTGAAGATGTTACAGTCGAGCTCTAAAGATTTGTAAGTAGATCTAAAGAAATTTTGTTGAAGCTCCAAAGAAGAGTGAGTGTATGAATTTTATTGAGAATACACAATAGACATTGAATCATAGGAGAGTTTCAAGGTGAAGTATATTTTGTGCCTAAAAGGTTAGATTCAAGGCCTAATAAGACTTTCTAGTCAAGGCTTAGAAATCAAGAAGAGAGATGGTTGCTAAATGAGGTAACAGGATGAGTTTCCATGACATGATTGAGTAGGTGAAATTTTACATAGGTGATTTAAGTTATTTTAATTATGTACATGAAGTTTTAGATCAAGGTTTTCAAAAAAAGACTTGAAAAAGTATTTCAAGGTTTCTCAAGTGTATAAAATGAAGAGTTGTCTACCCAAGAAGGTTTTCTCAATATTCATTGGTATATAAAATTTATGAATTATATACTAAGCTTTCCATGGTAGATGGTTAAGGATTCTATCTCAATGTTCCAAGCATTATTTTCTAGAAAGAGGAGCTAAGTTTTATGAATGATCATTTAAGACTGGGAGATGGTCTAAACCCTCATAAAACCCTAATAGTGACTTGCTATTGAAGATCTTGTAATAAAGATCTCAAAATTGTTTTATATGATAATAAAATTTATTTTAGGTTGTATTTAACTCTTTCAAGCTTCTCCAAGTGCGATTGGTTTCTTAGGTGAATGAGAAGATCCTATAATAAATTTCTTATCTTTTAGAGATTTATTGTAAAAGATAGAGTTGATCAAGTTAAAGTGACTAAGTAGATGAAGATAAAAGTTTGAGACTTGTATTTTTTGTTAATAAAGTTTAATAGATAGGTTTAAAATCTCAAATTTACAAATTTAGTGATCAAATTTGGCCAGTCGCTAACAAACCTTGTGGTGTAAATAGTAAGGAAATCAGGCAAAAGTGAAAAGATGATTTTTGATGTGTTTGCATGTAAGAGAGATTCATTGAAATGCATGATGATGTTTTTTGGGACCTAAATTATCTATCCATTATTTATATAATATTTAAATTTATTATAATAGGTTGAATCATTGAAGCCAAAATGGCTTATATGGCTGAGTAGAGTCTGTGAGAAAGAGGACAACATATTGGTCTATAAGACCAATAATTTTCATTAGAGATCATGATATTATTAGTTGAGGTTTATATAAGGATTTTATAATATAATTATAATGCATTTAAATACCTTTAATATATTCAATCATGTGTCATATGTTCATTTTTCCTTGACTCTATTTTGGAGTCAATTGGTAGTACTAAGTGAACATCTTACAAAGAAGCATTTGAGCCTATTCACCTTGAGTTGAAGCATTAGATGAAGTTTTTGATGACCATAAGGTCATGGGTATTATTAATATGTAATTTTTTTCAATTATTTTTTGTAAAAATTTAGTATATTCCTCTTTTATTTAAGACAAAGTTTTTATATATGCACATGCCTTTTATATGCAGTGATTTGATAAAAGGATTGAGTGGTAGTTGAACCTAAAAGGTATTTTGGACCTAAATTAAAGTTATCTAGGATATATTAGAGTGTTATATAAAATTTTCCTTCCATTTGATACATATTTATATGCTTTAAAAGGATCAAAGGGTAACATGTTGTTAAGAAGACCTATTAGGTCTCCATAAGCCTAAAAGAGGAAAAGGGGCTAATTGATGTATGGTCGATGTATTGTATTGATTGATTCATGATTAAGTCATGTTATTTTAATATGGTAATAAATATTCATGGATGAACTAATTTATTTTAATGTGGATCTAATTAAGAAGGATATGATCAAGTGACTTGTATAAATGTAAGGCAATTTAGGCCTATTTTATGTAAGCTTAAGGAATATGCTTAGAGGATACTAAGTGTGGGAGAGTAGAAGAGGATAATTAAATTATATATATCATGATTTAGAAATAATTAGGTTGTGTAGACTATCAGAGAGATGTCATGAATATCTAATAGAGGTTATGCATATGAAGATCAAGTTTAGAAGACCTAATCAAGCCATTAAGAGGGCTAGT
The DNA here is from genome assembly GCA_037957365.1 of Torreya grandis. Classification (NCBI taxonomy): domain Eukaryota; kingdom Viridiplantae; phylum Streptophyta; class Pinopsida; order Cupressales; family Taxaceae; genus Torreya; species Torreya grandis. The sequence continues at coordinate 40,886 of JARHVA010006047.1, read as the reverse complement.
TGAGAAAAGAAGGTCAAACACCAATTATAGAGGGGATAAAGTGAGTGAAAAATGGATTAGATAATCATATATTATATAATTAAAAAAAATTAAGGTGATCAAATAATCAAGTGACTAAGTTGGTGTTATGTCATGTAGGGGGTTGGTGCCTCCTTGCATGTGGGTGCTTACTAAAGCCTAGATGAGTTGGTGCTGAGATAGTTGGGATTGGTGCTCCATGTGAAGTTGGTAATTCACTAAAGATTAATATTTATCTTATATTAATTTATTCCATTTGCTTCATCGATGGGTTTTCTTCCCTTAGAGGGTTTCCCATGTATATGTCATGTTCATGTATTTTATGCTCTTATGATTTGATGTTTATTATTGTTAAGATGTACATGATTATTAAAATTATTCATGCATGGTTAAGTGGAACTAAATGAATTTTTTTTAATATTGATTCACCCCATTTGCATTTAGCTTATTTCCAATAACTAGTATTATATTAAGTGCTTTGGAGTAGGCGTGATAGCCTAAAGGTGATCCTAAGAAGCATAATATGTGTTGTGATCAACAAGGAGAAGACAATATGTATGATGAATAAGTATTATATGAAAGTGAATAAAGAGAAGATAAAGGTAACCTTTAAACTAAGATCATAAGAGCTCTTGATGATTTGAAGAATAAAAAAAGACTATCAATGATCTAAATAGTAAGTTATAAGATATCAACACAAGGTTCAAATCAAAGGAATCTAAGTATAACTAGTTAAAGGTTGAACATGTGAAACTAATAAAAAAAATGAGAGCAAATTTAATAGAGAGCATGAAAATTTAGAACAAGTCAAGAATATCAACATAAAAAAACCTATCAGACAGCCCAATGTAATAAAAGATAAGTCATTTGTGAACCATGATAAATACATAAATGTTGTTTACTACATATGTCACAATATAGCTCACATTTATATATTATTATATAATAAAGTTGAAAGTCATAAAAGACTCAAAAAAACACATGAAACTCCTAGAATTTACAAAAGGGATCAAACATTTGTGTGGAAGCCAAAGAAAATCAAGATGGATAATATTGGACCCAAAATGTAATATAGACCTCTTGTCAAGGAGGAACATAAGAATAAAGAGGATTCTATGATACCTCATACTACTTTCCATATTCAAGATGAAGGCATGAAATGGTATATAGGTAGTGGTTACTCAAGTCACATGATAGGAGAGAGAAGTAAGTTTATCTTATTAAAGAAGAATTTTGTAGGAATAATGATGTTTAGAGACAACACAACTACTAATATGGTTGGCAAGGGTGTTTTCATTTTGGATAATGGAAATATTAAGACTAAAAATGTGTTATATGTGGAATGTTTGAATCATAAACTACTAAGTGTAAGTCAAATATGTAAATAAGGAAACACACTAACCTTTCATAATAAAGGATATCAGATAAGAAGAGCTAAATTAGGAAGGCTAATTTCCAATGCCAAGAGGACAAGGAACAACTTAAATAAATTAGATTATAATCATATAAAATCATAAATTTCTACTAGATTATCAAAGTTTAGATGTCCTATAATTTTATGTCATAGAAAAAATTTATTTATATTTCTCATGAAACATATCTCCTTTATCATCATGAATCTCAAATCAGTGGTAACAAAGAATGTAGGTATGAAAATAATGAGAAGATTGGTAAGTAATCTAAATCAATTGAATTTTAATCTATTATCTAAGATTGAACCTAAGATTATTATAGAATCAAGAAAAGACAAATTTTGGATAGATGCTATGACGATCAAATAGAGAAAAATGAGACTTGGAAACTAGTTCTTAGACCTAAAGACAAAAATGTTATTGGCACAAAATGGATGTTTAGAAATAAGTTAAATGAAAATGGAGAAGTCATTAGAAACAAGGATAGATTTGTATGTAAGTGATATATGTAGTTTAAAGGGGTATACTTTGAGGAAACCTTTGTTCCAGTAGCTATATTTGAGGCATTAAGATTATTATTACTTATACATGATTAAAATTATACCAAATGGATGTCAAATCTACCTTTATGAATGGGAATCTAGAAGAAGTGTACATTGAGCAACCTGAAGGGTTATCTCTAATAGATAATAAAGACTATGCTTGCAGATTAAAAAAGGATATATATGGTATAAATCAATCTCCTAGAGCTTAGTATGCTAGGCTAGATAAGTATCTATTAGATCAAGGATTCAAAAGAGGAGTTGCACACAATAATCTATATATCAAGATATAATAAGACCATCATTTAATAGTAGTTATTTATGTGGATGACATCATCTTTTGTGGGAATAATGAAAACATGATAAAGTCCTTTGAAAAAGGGATGAATAAATAATTTGAGATGTTTATGTTAGGATAATTATCATTCCTTCTTGGATTGTATATCACTCAATCTAAAAAAGGTATATTTATCTCACAAGCCAAGTACATAAAAGAGATGTTGAAAACGTTTGAGATGAAAGAGTGAAAGGTAGTTAGTATACCCATGGCCATAGGATGTAAGTTGAGCAAGGAAGATGAGTCTTGAAAGGTCAATAATATGCCATACAGGTCAACGATTTTAAGTCTATTATATATCATTGCCTCTAGTCCTAACATCATGCAAGTAGTAGGTCTTATGGGAAGATTTCAATATCTAAAGGAAAATCATCTAAAAGTAGTAAAAATGATACTGAGGTATATCAAGGGGACTATGAAGTAAGGATTATGGTATCCAAAAGTAAAATAATTCAAATTGATAGCCTATAAGATGCAATTTGGGCAAAAATTATAGATGATATGAATAGTACTAGTGGTGGAGATTTCTTCTTAGGAGGATTCTAGTGTCATGGATAATCAAGAACCAACCTTCAGTAGCTTTATCCACTTGTAAGGCTAAGTATATTATAGTAGCTTCATGTTACACATAGGTCTTATGGATGAGATAGACCCTAAAATATTACAAGGTGGAGTATGATGGTCTAATCCCTATATACTATGATAATACAAATGCTATAAGTGTCTCAGATAAATTTAACATTCACTTAAGAACCAAACACATTCCCATCAGGTATCATTTTCTAAGAGAGAAGGTAAGTAAAAAAAGTGTCAAACTTGAATATGTTTATACACAAGATTAGATTGTAGAAATCCTAACTAAACCAGTACTAAAGGTAAATTTTGAATACTTAAGATAGGAATTAGGTGTAATACCTACCCCTATCAATCATTGAGATATTCAAGTACTGAAGGGGAGCTAATCATGCTCATTACATTCATAAATAGGTGAGTTTTTCAAGAAGATGTACATGATTTAAGAGGGATATATTAAAATATATTAACTAAGATTGATCTATGTTAAAGTGGTTCTATAATCTAAGTTCATTATAAAAGATATGATAGTTATGGAAGACCTTTGTCATTAATGTCAAAGGGGGAGAAAGATCAAAAAATATGAGAAAAGGAGGAAGATTAGGAAATATCAAAAAGGATGAAAAAAGGAAAGAACTAGTCTAACAAATGATTTCCATCAAGAGTATTTGATAGAGTTTTCTAAGTGTGTTTTCCATGATAAAAGGTGATATTGTTGAATATTATCATTGATTAGGGGAGTGATTGTTAAGCATTGTCATTGAGTGTTGAGCTTTGGTATTTAATGGTATCAATGATGTCAAAGGTTCTTATGAAGATTCATGGTTTTTTCATTGATGTCAATCTAATATCATTTATGTCAAAGGTTCTTGTAAAAATTCTTGGTCAAGTAAGCCTTGAGGTATGTGTATGAATGAGTTCTATTACTAGCATAATGCTTGTTGTTTCTATATAAAGAGCAGTAATGTGAAAGTGTAGTCAAAAAAATGAAAGTGATATCATTTTATATCATTGATTAAATATAGGTCAGTAAAATAAGTTTAAATCATATTTTAATTCTTTGTATAGACCTTGTGAGATGGTATTTGTAGGTGGCATGATGAAATAAGCAAGCTCTAAAGAAGAAGTTATGTGTTCTAAAGATCTATGTAAGAAGTTTTGAAGATGATCTAAATGAGATATAAAGATGAAAATTATATGAGTAAAAATTGAAACTATTTGAGCATGAGAGAGAGTGTTTTATGTTGTATATGAGGTGTTGAGGACCTTAAAAGTGATTAGAATGTTAGATCTGAAGATTTGTCTTTACATCTCTGAAAATGTTATAGTTGAGCCCTAAATATTTATACGTAGCTCTGAAGAAGTTTTCTTTAATCTCAAAATAATATTGAGAGTATGAATTTGCTTGAGCATACACAACAGACATTAAAACACATGAGAGTTTCAAGGTGAAGTCTACAGGGTGGATAAAAGGTTAAATTCAAGGCCTAATAAGACTTGCTTGTCAAGGCTTAGAAATTAAGAAGAGAGATGGTGGCCATATGAGGTAATAGGATCAGTTTCCATGACATGATTGAGTAATTTAACTTTTATAGAGGTGATTAATGTTGTTTTAAGTATGTGCATGAATTTTTAGATAAAGGTTTGAAAGAAAAGGATTGAAAAAGTGTTTCAAGGTTTTTCAAGTGCATATAATGAAGAGTTTTCTATCCAAGAAGTTTTCCTTAGTGTTCATTGGCATGTGTATCATATTCATGAGATTCTAATTTGTACATGGTATATGGGTAAGGGTTATATCTCAATGTTACAAGCATTATTTTCTAGAAAGAAGAGCTAAGTTTTATGAATGATCATTAAGACTAAAAGATGATCTAAAACCTCATAAAACCCTAACAACGACCGAATATTAAAGATATTATTATAAAGAGTTTAAAATAATTTGATATGATGATATAAGTTATTGGAGGTTGTAGTCATCTCTCCCAACCATCTCCAAGTGTGATTAGTTTCTGAGGTGAGTGAGAAGATCCTATAAGAAAGTGCTTATATTTTAGACATTTATTGTAGAAAATAGTTGATCAAGTCAAAGCAACTAAGTGGATGAAGATAAAAGTGTGAGACTTTTAGTTGTTCATAAAGGTTTATGGATAGGTTATAGATCTTAGATGTATAAATTTAGTGATCCAAGTTGGTCAATCACCAACAAACTTTATGGTGTAAATAGTAAGGAAATTAGGTAGAAATAAAAATATGATTTTTGATGTGTTTTTGTGTAAGAGTGATGAATTTAAATCCATGACGATGTTGTTTATGTATTTAATGATATATCTATGTTTTTTAAAAATATGCAATTTATTATAATAGGTTGAATCATTGAAGCCAAAATGGTGTATCTAGCTTAGTAGAGTCTATGAGAAAGAAGGACAATAGATTGGTCTGTAAGACCAATAGTTTTCATTAGAGCTCATGATATGATTTATTGAGGTTTCTCTGAGGATGTTATAAGATAATATTCATGAATTAGAATTCCTTGAATATATTAAATCATGTGTCATATTTTCACATTTCCTTAACTTGGTAGTTCTAAGTGAACATCTTGCAGAGAAGTATTTGAGCCTATTTACCCTAAGTTGAAGCATTAGATGAAGTTTTTGATGACCCTGAGGTCATAAGGTTTTTGAATATGTAATTTTTTCCATTTTTTTTTGGAATATTTTTTAATATGTAATAAGTATATACCTCTTTTATTCAAGGCAAAGTTTATGTATATGCACAGACCTTTTATATGTAGTGATTTGATAAAAGGTTCAAGTGGTAGTTGGACCTAAAAGGTATTGTGGACCTAAAGTAAAGTTGGATAATATCTATTAGAGTGGCATATGACTTTTTACAACTATTTGAGGTGTTATAATATGCTTCAAAAGGATCAAAGGGTAACATGTTGTTAAGAAGACATATTAGGGATCCATAAGCCTAAAAGAGGAACAAGGGCTAATTGATGTATGGCCGACATATTTTATTGATTGATTTATGATTAAGGCATGTTATTTTAATATGATAAGACATATTCATGTCTAACTTAATTTATTTGAATGTGGATACAGCTAAGAAGTATATTATATAGTTACTTGTATAAAAGCAAGGCCAAATAGGTCTATTTTGTGTGAGCTTAAGGAATATACTTAGAGGATGCTAATTATGGGGGAGAAGAAGAGGACAAGACAATGATATATATCACCAGTGATCAAGAAAGAGGTAGTATTTATCATGATATATATGTCATGAATATTTAATAAAGGTTATGAATATGAAGATCAAGGTCAAGAGACCTAATCAAGCCATGAAGAGGGCTAGTTGAATGAATAAAGTTGAAGGCTGGTTTGAGAGGGACATAAGTGAGATAAGAAATAAAGGATTATATCATCATATATTATAGAATAAATAAGGTTATATGAATTAAATCAAACAATTAGGTGGTTCATTTAGTGTTGAGTCATCTAAGAGTTGGTGCCTCCTTGCAAGTGGGTGCTTGTTAAAGCCTAGTTGAGTTGGTGTTGAGCTAGTTGGGGTTGGTGTTCCATATGAAGTTAGTGTTTTAATAAATATTTATTTTTGTATTATATTACTATATTCCATTTGATTCATTAATGGGACACACATTCATATAATTTGATGTTTATGCTTGCTAAGATGTGCATGCGTATTAGAATGATTAATGCATAGTTAACTGGTATTGAATGAAAAGTTTTGAAGACTGATTCACCTCCCCCTCTCAATAAAATTATTTATAAAAGTATAGTTAGATATAATTTAGATTCAAAAGATGTCAATACATGATATTTATTAGTTCTAAAATAGATAGTGATATTTAGGTGTATAAAAATAGAATAGAAGGATTGACTGATAAGATATCATGCAATTGTGAGATAATGATGGATTAGGACCTTATTTGAGTGCTCAAGTCATGAATGGTAAATGTGTGTACAACTTGTCATTTTCAATTAATGAAGACTAAAATTTAGTATCTTCAATATATAATCATCCTTCATAATATTTTTGTGAAACTTTTAAATAAAATATAGGTTTTTGATCTTTGGCTCATAGTGGTTTCTTAATTTAATTGTTTTAGGGTTATGAGACCAACCTCACTTTTCTCTTTCCTAGGGTTTTTTTATATATTTAAAATATTTAACATTTTGTGATAATTAGATAAAATACCTATCAATTACACAATAATATGCATTTTTCAACCCATATTTGTGTATGGTAAAAGAAATAATAGGGTGATGAATGGGGGTATTTATATTATAATGGTGCATGCACTAATCATGATCATGGTATATTATGGATATGAGATGGTTGTAGTGGATAAACTGAATGATAAATCTTACAATGTTTTTATAAATAGGTCTTCTTAAGTATGAGGTTGAATGAGTGGCATATATAATAATATAACAGATTCTAGGTGAACATCATAATAATGAAGAAGAAAAAAGAATAATATGTACAATAGGAATGGAAATACCAAAAAAATATATATATTTTCCATGGGAATAAGGAAATTAGATATTAAAATAATGAGTAATAAAGGTAAGAGAAATGGAAAAACAAAGGAAAAACCACAACAGATGAATAATGTGGGGATTTATAATAGAATTGGTACTAATGCCAACTTTTTATATTAGTAGACAAATCACTTAAAGGATTTAAATACTTTTTATTTATATATTTAGCCTTTTTATGATCTTTGGAGTTAAATATTCATACCCATAAAAAATTAATTTATTCTTATTATTTTAATTTGGGTTATCATTAATTTTTCCAACTCCTTTTTACACACTTTTCTCACTAAAATTAAGAATAATATGGTTGGTAGATTTATATGTTTATCCTTATGTTTGGGACCTACCCTTGATTTAATCATAACTCTTTACTACCTTTTAAGTGACTTGAATAAAATCTAATATATCTCATGTTGTACTTTCAGATGTACTTTATGTTGTAGGCAATATATCATATTTATTTTGGGTGTTTATGGAAAGACTGTAACTGTTCTTATTATCCAGTTTTTGTTGGGTTATAATCCTATAATAAATTATTTAATACCTACCCTTAAGCTTCTTTTCCTCCTCTAAAATAATATTTATTTTATTAATATTTCAATACCAAGATTGTGTGATGCAAGTTTATTATTTGGGGTCCATGTCATACTATAGACACCTAAAATTGGCCACCAATGGCCTTCAACTAGACTTCAGATTGACTCTTACCAACCATTGAAAATTAAGCCTAAGAATCATTAAACATCCCAAATTTTCTTATGCATTATTCATCAAATCTTATAATAACATTACGACATCCATAATTATGGTATACTACCATAATCAACAAAAAACTCTCACAGATTCATCTTTATTCATCATGTGGCATCTAACATGAAAATTAGCCTATAGACCTATTAAGTGGGGAAAGTTTACACATAAAATCAAATATTAAAAATGCTAAAAATCCTAATTAAAATACTAAACAAAATTAAATTCCTATTTTAATTATCCATGTGCAATTAATGAACTACTAGAAAAGGAAATTTTAAAATGCTATTATCCTAGGTTTTCATGACATTTGTGAGTTGTTAAGAATTTAAAAATATCTCAAAATATCTCATCCATGTCTATTCATTGAAAATCATGAGTTTTTGACACCTTTTAACTCTACTAGGGTTAATTAACTCATTTAGGTTAGGTTTTAACCCATTCCATGTTTAAACTACACTTTAACTCACTTTGAGTTGGGGTTAGTTTCAAAACCTATAAATACAAGAATCTACCTCTTCATTTAGATATTTTGGATAGATTAAAGTTACAATGTATATTTTATAGAAATATTGAAAGCAATAGTGTTATAATACTAAAATCATAAGCCACAAGCCAACAATGGTGCCAAAAAGAGAAGGAGATAACCAAACTTCATTGACAAATACTCTTTGAGCATAAGCCAAGTAGGACATAAACAAATCACTTGGAGCTCTTAAAAAAGGTAAGGAAATTTTTCATTCTTTACATTTTATTTGTACTTTCATATGTATTTTTCTCATTATGCTCCCCCTAATATTTGGGCTTAGAAATTTTAGCTTGTTAGTATGTTGGTTTCATTTTTTTGTGAAACTAACACTTATTATAACCTCCTATCTATTGTAAAATTATTATTATCACAAATTTCATGCCTAGTGGGACTCTAAGCACCCCATGTACCAAGAAGGAAAAGATGTAACTCATAAATCTTCAAATTAATGATTGAATATCTTTAAAATTAGAGTTTTAGCTTTATTTTTACCATTTTTTTATTTTTATGCTAACTCAGATCTACACAAAGATCAAAATTGATCAAGAATAACTACCATCAGTTCCACTAAAGCATCATAAAATATTCCTAATCAAGCTCAATTCTGGGTGATCATCATCGATCAAGGTATAGGGGTAACATAGTTTTAAAAACATGCATTTTTTATATTTATATAGCTTCTATTAGTTATTTATTGGTTTCATTGACCTTTATACTCTCTATTTAGTCATTGTGTTATAGGTTTTGATAAGTTTTTATAATTTTTTGAGATAACTAACATTTTTCAATCATGGTGGTTTAACTTTGGGTTCACAGGCAATCAATCTCGGTCTTTATCGATCTATATCACTTATTAATAACTAGCCTGAGTTTCATGGTAATTGGCATCAATCATAGGTGACCAATATCAATCTCTATGTTTTAAAAATATGAAACTTAAGAACTATGTTTTGAAAACTTATTTGTTCATCCTTGATTATGTTATAAAGCAAGAGGAAACTCTCTAACCCTTGCAGGTCTAATGTGAGAATAAAACTTGAATTTTCAAGTATAGACTCATGAAAATTTCATGTTAAGTGTTTAAAACTAATTTAACTAAGCCTTAAACACTTTTTTTTTGTGCCTAAAATGAATTTCTAAATCTTAAACATTTGATTTTAGTGTTTAAAAAGAATCTAGAATGGCTAAATCTTGAACACTTCATTTTGGTGACTAAAATAATTTTTTTAAGTCTTGAGCATTTAATTTTTAGTGATTAAAATTATCATAGGTTTTTTTACTTAAGTTTCTTTGTGAAAATTCTTACATGTTTTTCAAATAAGCCAAGGTGCCAAAAAAATTTATTACACATCTCAATTTGGTGCCTAAAACAAACATTCACTTATATTGCAATTTCTTGAAAGTGTTTGTTACTTATGTGTTTTTTGTGAAAAATAAAGAGTGCACATATTATTTCCCCCATCCCCTATAGGGATCTTGGGTGACCAAAATCACATTTTCACTTGTAATTTGTGCCAAGTCTAAGGTGTGGAAATAATGTTGTCTAGGATATCCCCAAAACCTATATGGTTTGTGTGATCTAAAAGCAACCCTAAAGTCTTTCCACTTAGTTTTATTTTCATGCAATTTGGATTGTGAAGGGGTGTTCATATCTTCTTAATGAGTTCTTTAGGAAAGTATTGACCTAGGGTTTTATCTCTTGACATTATTTCAACCCCACTCCATGATGAGGTACATAAATCAAGGAATATATATTATGAGAGCCATGGGTTTGAGAGACTAACATATCCTTTCGTAATGAAGACCTGGGACCCAGGTTAGGTCTGGTTAACTAAGGGATTCCACTATGAAGTCCATAGATGGAATTATTATGTAAAGGAATAGACCCTTGCATATTAATTTAAGTGGTATGAACTCAATTGACATGGTGCATCTCTAGTGTTAATCACACTTGAGACAAATATAGACATTTAAAAACTATAGTTTTAGTAAAACCCATCTGACAAATATTGATAATTTAGGGATAACACTAATTTACTTAGTTCTATTTGGTATTTTTCCTTTATTGCTTGGTCTTTTGAGTCTAAATATTTGTTTAGTTATGCCACATCTAAACAAGTTTTTTTCCACACTATGACATTATTTGAGGAGGTGTTATGCATCCATTAAACATTAGGTTTTTACCTTATACTTTATGTTAAAAACATTGTTTGTTTCACTTGATTGAAATGGGTAATGTTATGCTACCTAAACCAATTCAAGTTTATGCCTTGGAATATTTGAAACCAACCATTGTTTATACCTTTAGGGAGAGATAACATCATTGCACAACTTAAATAATTTCATAGACTCATCTTGGCTTATGTCCAAGTTTCACATTTGAACCATGTATGCCTTTAAGGTCTTTATCTAGTGTCGTTATGGTATTTAATTATGTCTAGCTTGTTTCATCGGAAACCTAATTTTCCTAAGTTCAATTTATAATTAACTTTGACAAGTTTGGATCTAAACATTGATTGATTTATATTTATGAATTTTTTAATTTGCACTTAGATACTGATATTTCTCTTTTCTATTGCATAACTTAGGTTAATTCATTACCCAAATTCAAAAACTATTTGTTTCTATCATTAATTAAGAGAAAACAGTCTATCCCCAAGTGCCTTTTATTTCATGTCTCATGCCAATTTCATCAAGTTTATGTCTAGATAAAATGCTTATTTTATGAAAAGTGTTCCAAGTTTTTCAGATTAAATACTCTTTTGTTTCAAGTCTAGCTTTTGATGCCACATTTGGCTAAGAGTCCTAGCACATGCCTTGTTTGATCCTAGCTTTTGATGCCACATTTAGCTAAAAGGCCTAGAAACTTTTCCTTTCCTAGATTAGACCTATTTGGAGAAATTTTTCCTCATATTTTATCTTTCTATTTTTAGTTCATTGAATTGAGCTTATTTGTGTGAAATATTTAATGTTAGATATTTAATGTTATACTATTTTATACCAAGTTTTGTTACAAACCATTTTATAGATGCAACTCCATTCCTTTGACCAAGTTCAATAGAGTTTGAGACATTTGTATTTTTAGACATTATATTATAGATTTTATAAAACTCTAAACCATCTTTTGTGTGAATCATTCACCATTGATTTGGCCATGTCTCACTATACATGTAGTGGTGTCATGTACAATCCAGGGTATGGTAATGTTGTCACGCAAAAGGACTTTGGCCAAGACCCCTATGGAGATAATGTATTGTATTAAATGAATCATTATCTGACTTATAAAACTCAATCATGAGAACAAAAACAATAACCTTTAGACCATTATTTGGTCAACATGCCTCCATACACAGAGCAAGACCAAGAACAGATGCCACAATATTTGGCTAGAGTACCTTTTATTATATAACAAGTCTAATAGTAACCTTAATATGTTACAATGTCATTGGCTTATGACCCATACTTGTTTTATCATCACTTGCTTGTGAATAAGGATTAATTATTAATTAGAGATGTAGAGGTAGGGGCTAAGTTTTTGATAGACTTTCCCAATGAAAACTTGCCAAGTCTAGTAAGAGGGACTTATAACATGTCTTATAATAAAACCAATGAACATGCCTATTCTATAAAACCTCATGCCATAGTGTTGATGTTGTATCAAGACCCTCATATTATTGTCATGATAAATTTCCTCATCAAGGATCACTTCATTTAGATGTATATAGCATACCAAATGTACCATAACTTATTACACAACATTAATAATATTTGAGGTTGAGAGGTATAATTTACTACCCCATAAATTTTTTAACCATTCATGGCATTTATTAAAGGTATATTTTTTTATTAAATACTTTTTTATGCATTTACACCACTTTAGTTGAGATTGGATTTTTCTTGTGCATTATCCACTATGTTTGGCTCAATATGCTACATAGAAGCAAAAGTCACTTGCTTGATAGTTGGGGTATTAAACATGTTTTATATCAAAGTAATTTGTGTGAATGGTTCTATACCCTAATTTTTTTATCCTATAAATTCCAATAAGACTCTTATTGAAGGAGCTATATCAATAAGAGGAGCACTTGACATAGTAATATTATTAAGTATCAAGTAGTCATATTATTATTACTACCTAGGGGGTACACAATAACAAGGATTAAGTATTTAAGTAATGACTAGTGCCATACCTTAATATTATGTGATGAGTGTTACTCCACCATAATAGGTGATTAGTAACATTCCATAGAAATATGCACCATCCAACATAACCACACAACAGAGGAAAAATATCTTTCCACCTCAATAGGGGAAACAAATGTTCCACATCACTAGGTATTAAATAACATAACTCTTTAGTTGTATACCAACATGTCGATACAATCACAAATGATGTCTAACCAACATTGTATAAATATTGGTCAATGAAAAATGCTAAATCTCTAGCATGTGTCTACTTATAAATAGGGATTCATGTAACCAAGAAGTTCTAATATTCCACAAGTACCAATTAGGAAACAATTACCTTTCTTGAAAAACATGCCATAAGTTCAATGGTAGGGCCTTGTTTCATAGGTTCCCCTTAATCGGTAGGGTATGGCTAGTTTATAGAAAGTTTATATTTAACTTCAATAGGCATAATACAACCATATACCTCTATCTCAAATATAATTTCCCCAAAACTAAGCACATATACCAAATCCTAACTAGAATATCACAATTTAATGCATGCAATTTCAATAATCACACCCAAATCTATGTATGCATATTCCTGGTCCATTCTGGAATCAAACCAACATCCACAACAAACCATGCCTCCACTATAAGCCAATGTTCCCACTAGTTTCCTCACATAAGAGCTAAAACAAATTAAGTATGTAATTTCCCTCATCCAAGCCAAAAAATAAATTAAAAATTTTAAGTTGGATGATGTGTGTTATTATCCCTTCAACATGGAGTACTTGTAGATACCATTTCCTCTAGGGTATGAACCACTAAAATTTGACAAGTACAAGGGGAAAGGTGACTGTAAGGCCCACTTGATGGGATTATTTTTTGTGTTCTATATAATAGCCTATAGTGAAATGTACCATTTACTATTGTTTCTTAAGAGCCTAGTAGGATAAGCATTGGAATGGTTCCTAGGATTTACCAAGAATTTAGTTTTTGATTTTGATGATCTTTTAGACAAGTTTGTACAACACTTATACTATAATCCCAAGCATGAGATTTCATTATTAGATTTAGAAAAATCTAAAAATATATATATATGATGAAAGCTTTTTAAGCTATCTACAACAATGGAGATCCATTAAAATCTCATTCACCCATAGTTTACTAGATAAGCAACTAGCTATTGTGTTTACCAAAAATCTACATAGTGAGATATCTTACCATCTAGAGCTGTAGTGTGCACATACTTTCAAATAAATCATTAACAAAGGTTTTTTAATTTAAAAAAAACTTATTAATAAATATATTATTAAACTTACCTCATCAAATTAGATCCAAATAAAAATAAAAGCAATGGTCAAAACTAGAACCAAGTCCAAGTGTAAGCATCACAACCAACCTAGGCCAATAACTATGACAAACCCAAGTAGTTCAATCATAACAATAATGTTGTTTTAAATGGATTAATCAATTAATGACATGTCCAAATAATTTAAACACCATCTACTCATCCAATGTTGCATATGCAAATTATTCCTAACCAAAAACCCTTTCAACAAATGTAGTAGGCATAGTAGCTAGATCAACACAACAAATGTAGCAACCTATGTCATTGTAAGCCCCTCATTCAAGTAAAAATGTACCTAATCATCATGTCTTTAGTGGCCTTGGGGATCCCATTGAATCCATGATTCATAAGCTAGCTATAAATAATTTGATTAATTATTCTATTCTAAAACATTATCTAGAGGGCATTGACTATCTAAATTAGTACAAGTAAAATGAATTTTGTAGGTATCATTGGGTTAATTTCCATAATTTGCATCATTTTATACAAATTAAAAATTTAATAAATAATATGTTATAAGATGGAGAGATAAAATTAGATCATTGGGCTTACACATATAATAAGAACTTCAACATTTATCAAAATCCCTGTCCACAACATAACAATCAATAGCAATAAAAACTAGGATAACAATAACAAAAGTATCAATAGTTATGGCAAAACCAACAAAAGATAAAATGAATGGATGGAACCAAGGCTAAAACTATACCAATAATCAAAAGACCTACCATGTAGTTGTACATGACTACAATAAGGTTGTAGGCCATATTTTAGGGGGTCACATTAACACAATTTTCATCAATCTAAGACCAAGTACCAATCAAACAAGATAGTTTATAATCATTCCCAGCCAACCAAACCATGCTAGTTATCCTTCCTTGACTTGGGATCACATAGAGGTAAACTAGAAAATAGATATTCCCACTATTGGGCCGTGTATAGATAGCTCATTATAATCCCCTAACCATGCAAAAGTGCACCAACAATCGAGACTTATCCTATCTATTCCCCATCCACCATCATTTGTTAACAATAATGGTCTTATATCTAATACTAATTGTGTAATCATAACTTAGTAGTTAAATATTACCATACTTGGTCCACATCCATCTTCCACTTCACCAATCTAACCAACTATTCTAGCTAATAATAAGCCATTTATCATTGTACAAGAAAATATGTTTGATATTGTGGAATAATTTTAAAATAAAACTACACAAATATCCATTTTAGATTTTCTAGGTATGTCTAACATCCATAAGAACACCCTAATAGAGTTATTTATCCAATACTAAATTCCTAATGACATATCTCCAAACAAATTTCAAGATTTAGTTGGAGACCTAGCTCTAGGCCAATAATTAATCTTCAACCAAAGTGATATGTCATCCCTTATCCCTTTACATAACAATCCATTATACATAAATGTTGCCATAATGAAACACAAAGTGAAATGTTTCCTCATAAAAAATGAATTAGGCCTAAATATTGTGTCTATAAATCTCATCAAGTTTCTCAGGTACATGATAGTCAAGTTACAACAAGAAACAATCATGATAAAGGCCTATGATAATGAAGAATGTGAATCACAAGGCACCATCAACTTACCAGTTATCATTGGTCCTTTGACCCACAATAACTTATTTCATGTGTTAAACCTAAAATTATCATATAACATGATTTTGGGTAGACCTTGGATACATGATATTTGTGTATTCCCTTCAAAATTGTATTATTATATCAAGTTCCCCCATTCTGGTATGGAGGTCATCATCCATGGAGATTTTTAGCCATATGAACATTAGAAGAATATATAGGTTGAGTACCAAAGATATAATTATAGTTTTGACTTGAAAAAAGTTGCCAAGAAGGACAAGGGATAATAAATACTTGTTGATTCACTAGATGCTAATTTCATTAACCCTAATACCCTTGATTCACTTTTTCATATGTTGCTTCATGAAATATCTAATAATTATACAATCTTAGCTAATGGCCTAGGAGAATATTTGACCCATGATACATTACACATTACCAAGCTTATAGAAAACCCCAAGTCCTTTGGAAGACCTAAATACAAACCATATTTAATGGAATGCCAAGGAAAGGGCAAATCCAAACTACATAACCCAACACCTATTAATTTCATACCAGCCATTGGCCAAGAAAAGGACCCACTTGAAGGTGATGAATAATGGTTGTATAATGATAAATTGGATGATTGTTATATAAATTCAAAATACCCATTTCAAACATAATCATTAATAATCACACATATGAAGGAGGAGGCCTTTGGCTAAATCAATAAGGTCTGCTTGAGAAAATTTATGTCACTCAGTACAAAGGAACCTATGGACTTGTATTTAAACTACTTTGGGGTGAACCCATGTATCTTATTCATGTACCAATGCCAATAATTAGTGATTATGATGTCAATAATAAAGAATAGTCTTATCATGTCCCTTTTGATGTCCTATCCCATACCAATTTATTTGACACCAATTCTATTTGTACCCTTTGACTAGTTATTCACCGCAATCTAATTTCAATATATTACCCTTAACTAATAGATTGGTAACAAAAAGAATCAATAGTTCTAGTTGATGAGTTTTAAAATGATGAGGCTTTCTATGATTTTCTAGGCCTTAGGGACATGTTCCATTAGGAGACCACAAACAAGGGTTCTTAATGAAATTGGATCCTACATCATATTTTGGATAATGGGTGAACACCTTTAGCCATAAATAATTAAATAAAACGTTGAGGTCCCAAAGTGAAAACCTCTTTGAGGAATTTTTGGTCTAGGAAAATAGTAAAGAGAAAGGTTGGTCTAGTGGTGAAAACCTATTTTAGGACTACTAGATGGGGGTATTCAATCTTCCTCAAACATAGCTGAAGATACCACCAATTATGAACTTGCTTATGGGTCTAAGTTCAACCTTGAAGAAAATCAATATTTTTACTGAATATTCAAGAGTTTCCAACCATATTTATCACATGTCCATCCCTACCATTTAGAGATTCTGGTTCATCATGCCTAGGAGAAATTGAAGAGCTAATCCTAGTAGATGATTCTACTAGTGTAGGCTAGTTTCAATCTTTGTTGAATATTTTAGAAGATGGGTTGACCCTTCTAGTGGAGGACATAATAAAATTTAACATCACTGACTATAGATGACCCAAAATGGATTAAACTAGGTGATTCCCTCGTTAAGGAGGAAAGTGAAGTATTTACAACCTTGTTGAGGGAATGTTTTGATATATTTTCATGGGCATACACTTACATTCCTAGTTTGGACCCTACCTTAGTTGTACACCACCTTGTGGTACACCCTAATTCCAAACCTCTAAAATATAAATTGTGAAAGATGCATCCTTTCATTACTATATTAGTGAAGAAAGAGTTTTAAAATATCTTGGAAGTAAGATGTATTCAACTGATCAACTACTTAGAGTGGATATTTAATATTATACTAGTCAATAAAAAACTAGAAAGAATTTGAATCTACAATGATTTTAGAGACATAAACATAAATTATCACAAGGATGACTTTTATTTTCTAAAAATTGACATCATTATTGACTCCATAGTGATTTATGCAATGTTTTCACTGATGGATGGATTCTTAGGTTATAACCAAATCTAATTCAAACTAAAAGACCAATATAAAATAACATTCACCACTCCATAGTGAATATTCTATTATTAATTTATTCAATTTTGTCTCAAAAGAATTGGGGCCACCTACCAAATATCTATAAACATCATATTCCATGATATGATACATGGCATTATTGAAGACTACATCACTGACATACTCAGTAAATCAAAGACTAGGGCTAATCATCCAACAACATTAAGGAGGATATTTGAGTGACTGCATGAATACAAAGTTAGGTTCAATCCTAAGAAGTATGTTTTTGGAGTTACTTCTATAAACTTTCTTGTCTTTATTGTGTCTCATAGGATCATTGAATTTGATCCAACCAAATTATGAGCCATAACTTAAATCACCACTAAACAATTTGAAGAAGCTCTATAATTTGCATGGTAAAATACAATCTATTAGATGCTTCATATCTTAGTTGGTTGACAAGTTCCACCCATTCACACACATATTGAAAAAAGGGGTAAAAATTAATTGGGATGATGAATGTCATAAAGCTTTTTATAAATTGAAGGACTATGTTTCCAATCCACCTGTTTTATTGCTACCAATGCTAGGAAAGTCATTCCTACTATACCTATCTACCACAGAAAAAGCCCTAGGGGCACTTCTAACTTGACATGATGATAATGGAAAGGACCATGTCATGTACTATATAAAACATACACTGGTCATGTATGAGAAAAAATTTATGCCCATTGAAAAAACCTATTTAGCTATGGTCTTTACAACTCAGAAACTATGACATTACATGTTAAACAAAAAGACCATGGTTATTTAAAAAGTAGACCTGATCAACTATTTACTATTTAAAATAGTTTTACAAGGTCACATGGCCAAATATATCATGCTTCTTAGTGAATTTGAGATAGATTATGTCAACTAGAAATCCATCAAGGGACATGTTCTTTTAGATCAAATTGCTGAAGCATCCCTTATAGATATAGAGCCATTAAGTTTCCAATTCCTAAACACCATCATTGAAACACCTATTGAATAGTAACACTATAAATTGTATTTTGATGGATCATTCACAACACATGGATTAGGAGTGGGCCTTTTTTTCATTACACCATGGGGGAATCTAATCCTTAAGTCATTAAGGATTAGCTTTCAATGTACCAAAAACATGACCGAATATGAAGAACTTGCTGTAAGACTTTGAAAAGTAGTATAATTAAACACATAACATCTAAAGTTTTATGGTGATTCTTATTTAATCATCAATCATGTTACAAATCATTTTCAGACCAAGGATGACAAACTGATTCCCTATAAGGCCACAGTCAACACTTTCAAATATCAGATTATCAACATCCACTTTGAACATATACCAAGGGCTAGTAATAGAATAGCAAATGCCATGAATACCATCGGATCTTTGATTCAACATAAAAATATGACCAACTAATACCAACTCCTCATTAAAATTATACTAGTGTTAGCTCATGAACCTTCAAATGTCATAATGATCTATGATATTATTGGTCCTATCTCTATTTGGTATTTAAACCTATACACCTGTATTCATGACCAAATAATGCCACCAAACCTATGATATAAACAATTCAAATCCTTTGTCTATCATGCCATATGTTATAACTTACTTAGATACCACCACAATTTTGATTGAACTCTACTTAATTATTTAAATTTGGTAGAATCTACATTAGCATTATGGGAACTTTACAAAGTAGTATGTAGAGCCCACACTATTAGGGCCATCCTATCCAAAAATCTCTTGCATACTAGGTACTATTAGCCAAAAATAAATGTGGATGTAGCTATATATGTTAAAATATGTGATAAATGTTAATGGCATGCCAATGTGATTCATACCCCATAAAAGGGTTTGAAACCAATGCTTACACCATGGACATTTACTACATGGGGCCTCATTATCATTGGGAAGATAAAACCCACCTCATTTAATGGCCATAAACATATCCTTATCACCATATAATATTTCACTAAGTGGGTTACAACTATACCCCTCACTTACGTGACTAGAAAGCAAATTTTCAAAATCATATTCAACCATCTCATTTTTCACTACGGTATCCCCTCTAAAATTTTATTGAATAATGGTAGATCATTCAAGAATAAGGATGTCAAATCACTATGTGTTGATTAAAATATTAAACAACACTTTTCCATAGCATATGACCTACAAGGTAATGGCCAGGTAGAAGCATCTAACAAAACCATTGTCAACATCATTAAAAATATTTTCAATTATGTAAGCCACGATTGACACCTCCAAATATTACATTCCCTCTAGGCATACTATACCAATCACCATACTCAAACATGAGCTACTCCATACTCACTTTTTTATGGCACTAAATCCATTCTTCCCATTGAGGTCAAGTTACCTTCATTATGCATCTTTTTGAAGTATGTCCTAGATGATGGATAATATCTAGTAGTTTTCTTGCAAGAGATGGAGTTTATTGATGATAAATTCCTAGCCATAGTAAAAAAGCTTACAAGTATACTAGAAATGATTACATGACCACTAAAATCAGTGTGTTATACATAGAGAATTATAGCTTGATGATGTTGTCCTTAAAAAAACCAAAAGAATACCATGGCTGAGAAGAAACATAAAGGAAAGTTCAAAACCAGCTAGGTATGTTCTTTCATCATTGTTGCAAACTATGGTGTTGGATCATACAAGCTTGCTACACTAGATGAGGATGAACTTGATGAGTAAATGAACATTATACACCTCAAGAGTTACTTTGATTAAGTGACCTAGTGTATTATCTATGAGGACCATTTCAATTATACCATATTATCAACATTCTTATTTGTACCATATCATTCTATCACTTTGTTGTTCCACCATTCCATTATACCATACCTTTCCTATCGACCAAGTTTTTTTCCATACCTCCCTGTCCAACTATTTGACCATAGTTCCATTCCATTGGTTCCATAACCACATTCATCATAAAGATTCAGATCAAGTTTTAGTAGTTGTTTCAAGTTTTCTAGATAGAGGCCATACTTTTAAGTAGTATAATAGAGGTTTGGTAGTTACATCCTCCATTTCTTGTTTTATTCTATACCAAGCATATCTAATTATAATCACCTTTAGGAAAATTAGTCTCCTACCATCTTGCTACTAATTATAACTTCCTATGGGTAAATTAGTATCATTGACTTATGTTCTTGTTTCCTAGTTATAACCACCTATGGGAAAACTAATGGACATACTTATTTATCATGCCTTGAAGTACCACCTTTCCATGCCTATGTTGTTCTACTCCATTATGCCAACTTTTTTTTTTTTTTTTGAATTGACTACTACACTAGTTAGATTACTCCACTATAAGGTGGAACTATAGTGACTTGAGGTCCCATCTTGGGAATATGTAGGTAATGCTCAAAATTTGTTAAGGTCATCTCAATCACACCTTAGCCATGCTCTCACCATTTAGAGAGAAATATTAAGTTTCAATGCTCCCACCATTTTTGTGAGCAATCTTCAGTTTGAATTCTCTTACCATTTTGTGAGAAACCTAAGCCATGATCTCATCATTTCTAAAGAAATTTTAAGTTCAATTCTCTTATTGTTTTTGCAATATTGGACCATTTAGTATCTTGTCATTCTCCATCAAGTTGAGGTACATAGAGAATTTCTAAAACCATTTATCAAATCAATTTAGAATAACCAAAAATATGGACCACTTCTTTAACTTAAGGATTTTGGGAACCCTCACTAAGTCACAAGAAACCACTTGTCATTTAGTTTCCCCATCCTTTTTGTCCTTTTATAAAATGCTCTCACTAGTGTATGAGATCATTCCTATTTTTTTATCATATCTGTCATGTTTTTATTCTCATCATTTTCATTTATCCCATATCCTAGGAGAAATACATTTGGCGAAAAAATTTTGTTGGATCTTGTGTCCATGGAAATATATAGGAAGCATCCACTTGCCTAGTGCATTTGGAGACAATTCAGACACCCCCTTCCTTTTCTTCTATCCCCCAATTTTGTTTGTTTATATTGTTGTCTCTTATCATCTAGGGACAATATTCATCATCTTGTTTGTGTCATGTTGTTTGTATTACCATTGTAATTAACCATTTTTTTTTAGAGTATTTCTCTTTGTTTTATTTTGTTTCTTTATTTTCTAGGTATGTATATGTTTACCTATTTGTTTGATTTCTTATTATGTCTTAAGTTAATCTATGTGTTTTCATTCAGTGGTTACATGTGCGTTATCCTTAAATCCATCCATATTCATACATAAAAATTGTTATCATAGTTTTTATCATTGGTGTATTATTTTCAGTTGAGTATTGGATCATGTGTCAATCCTTACACATATTTTGGCCAAGTCCTCATGGTGTTCTATCATGATTCCTACCATCACGTGCTATGAAAAAATCATCTTCAAGAGTCCACATGGAAATTTAAAAATGATACATCTCCTTAGCACCCAAAACATTCTTGATCTAATCCAAATCATATCTTAAATATAGTAATTAAATAATGAAATAATTTTTCTTCTTTCTATTTTGAATGGGAATCTCCCTACTAGCAGGTTGTCTAAATTCATCTTTCTCATTAGTACCAATTTGTCATCATATCCCATATCATGTTTTCCACAATTAGGGTATAATGGTTATAACCACCTATAGGAAAATCATTGTATACCATCCCCCTTGCATTAGCAATGATTCTAACCACCTTTGGGAAAATCATTGTGTTTCCATCCATTTAAAGGTTAATTATTATAATTTCCTTTGGACTAATCATCTTTTTATTATTCCCAATTGGGGCATGTTTTCATTGTGATAAAGCTTATAACCACATTTTGGTAAACCATTATCATTATCCACCCAACTGGGGCTTGTTTTTATCCTACCAATGATTATAAATACCTATGGGTAACTCATTGTTTTTTCCTTTTACTAATTATAACCTTTTATTGTAAAATTAGTCTCTTATTACCATAAACCTTTTCCAATTATTATAACTACCTTTAGATAAATCATTACATTTTTTATCCCACCTATGTTGATTATTATAACCACTTATGGGAAAATAATCTTGTTTGTCTACCCAATAGGGAGCTTCATCTGTGACTAATTATAACTTCCATTGGAAAAATTAGTCTTTTCCACCCCATTTCATCTATTTGGTCCACTCATGTCCTTCTTTTTAGGGACTATTTTATGACCCATTTGATAACCACTCCCTTGAGGGGGCATCTATAGTTCATCCATTATTTTTGAAGTTGTAAGAATACATGAGATTTTAATTCTTTGAGAAGACATAATTATGCCTGCAACTTGTAACTCCTTCCAAAATAGGGGCAAACTGTACACACCTAAAATTGGCCACCAATAACCTTCAACTAAAATTCAAACAAATTCTTACCAATAATTTAAAATTAAGCCTAAAAATCACTAAACATCCCAAATTTTCTTATGCATCATTCATTAAATCTCAAAATCACAATGAGACATCCCTAATTGGGTATCCTATGATCATCAATAAAAACCTCTCATAGATTCATCTCTATTCATCATGTGACATCACAACATGAAAATTTACCTATAAACCTATTAAGTGGGGAAAGTTCATACATAAAATCAAATCTTGAAAATTATAAAAATTATAATAAAAAATAATTAAAATGCTAAACCAAATTAAATGCATATTTGAATTATCCATGTGAAATTAATGAATTTCTAAAAAAACAAATTTGAAAATGCAAATATCTTAGGTTTTCATAACATTTATGAGTTTTCAATCCTTTGAGAATATCTAAAATCTCACCCATGACTATTCATTAAAAATAATGAGTTTTTGACACCTTTTAACTCTATTGGGGTTAATTGACTCACTTAGGTAAGGTTTGAACCCATTCCATGTTTAAACTACACTTTATCTCTCCTTGAGTTAGGGTTAGTTTCTAGATCTATAAATATAATAATTTTCCTCTTCATTAGGATAGCTTTGATAGATTAAAGTTATAATGAAGGTTTTATTTCAAGATTGAAAGCAATATTTTTATAATTCCAAAAACATAAGCCAAACCATCAATCCATCATAAGCCACAAGACAACAATGGTGCCAAGGAGAGAAGGAGATATCCAAACTCCATTGGTAAAGACTATTTGAGCACAAGCCAATAAATACACATACAAATCACTTGGATATCTCAAGGAAGGTAAGTGAATTTGTCATTATTTGTGTTTTAGTTGTGCTTTCATATGTATTCTACTTACTATGCTCCCCTTAAGATATAGACTTAGAGATGTTATCTTGTTAGTGTGTTAATTTTATTTGTTTTGTAAAACTAACAATTGTTATGACCTCCTCTCTATTTTCAAATTCCTATGATCACACTTACTAATAATGGCCACATTTTATATATGATTAGATATCTCCTCTAGTCCTATTTTCTCTTTTTCATAAATATCATCAAAGGTATTATCTTTAGATGTATCACTGTAACCCTTGGATTGGAATCCAAAGCCACCCTAAACTTGCACAATGCATTAATATTGTATAATTTATAGCCCATATTAGTTAGATAATCTATCTTAGGGATTAAACTATTAGAATAAGGATTAAATTTGTAACTTAATTCATAGAATGTCCCTTGTGATTTAGGCTTTGTGGGTTCATATTTTAATATTTAATATATTTATTATGATAAATTTGATAGCTTATATATGTAAGAATATTATATAAACTATTAATATCACATTTAGTTTCATGAATGAATTATTCATAAATTTTAATAGTAGTTAACCAATTTGAAACAACACCTATAGGATCAAATGCCCAATTTTCACCATTTTCTTACAAGTACAACTATTTTAGTTTGTTATTCAAAAAATAAGGGTTTTTTTTTTTTAGATATGGTAATAATATATAAATATAAAAAATATGGGAAAAAAAATTATTCCTATCACTTACATATGCATAATCAATACCATCCACCTACCTCATATTTTATAGGGAAAAAAATCTTTCAAATACATTTTTTGGTATCTGAAAAGCTAGTTTTTTTTTAAAATCCATGGACTAAAATAAAGGTGAAATCCCTTGAGAAATAGAAATCCCATTCTTTCATACATTAAAAAAACTATTTAATCTATGTTTTATAAATATATATATATATATATATATATATATATATATATATATATATATATATCATGGTGGCCAGACTTGGGGTAAGGAATTTTTTGAAAAAATAAATATAAGGTTGTTTATTTTACAGAATGTTAACACAAGCTATTATTGGAAATATGTGGCACTTAAAATTAATGATATACAGTGTTTGGTATTTCAACATTTGATTTTTTTAATATAAAACTATGTAAGCCAAATAAGGAGGGTACTTGAATATGTTATGATTCAAAAAAATACTCAACTAGTGATGTATTTCATCAGCTATTACATGACTACAACCAAACTTGACTAAATTGTATGATTTTGCATTCATAATACCATGTATTATTTAAATTCAAAATGAATAAAAAAATTATCATAATCATGGATAAAAACATATTTTAAACATACTATTATCATATTTATTATTCTCCCTATAATAATTCAATGTTATGACGAGTGATGGTTCTTTTGATATAAGATATTGCACTTATTTGTTTAGAAATTACAATTTATTAAAAATCCTACCACAATAATATATATAATTTTTAATAGGAATATAAAGCCTCTGAAAGTGAATGACCATCATATTCTTTATATAATTATGGGATACATATATACTAGTGTTAAATAATATTAGTGTGTCCCTCTTTTTGTAATAATGTGGTCATATATGCTTCCAATATCCCCTAAAAAAAATTACATTTGGATGGATGAGTTTAATATAAAATATTTTTTTATCAATTTTTCATGTGTAAACACACACATTTACATGTGTACATGCATTTTCATCCACACACATACATATATACATGCACACACACATACACAAATAATCACACACACACACACACACACACACACACACACACACACACACACACACACACACACACACACACAAGATAAATAAATATGTTATATTAAATTCATTTAACTAAAATAAAGTTATTTTTATGGGATATTAGAAGCATATGTGATCACATTATTCCAAAAATCAGGACACACTAATATTCCTTAACACTAGTATAAATATCTCCCTTAATTATATAAAGAATATGATGGTAATGTCCTTTGAAAGGATTTATATTAATATTTAAAATTATATATTATTATGGTAGTTTTTATAATCAATTTTATCCTAAAAAAATAAGTGCAATATCCCATAAAATTATATATATGGAAAATGACTAATAGATACAATATTTTTTTATCTATTACATTTTTTCAAAGTTTTGTTGCATTAATTGGGTGATACAATATTTTTTTATATAAAATATTTGGAGAATTTTTTATCTACCATCCTATAATAATTAACCTAAACTACCTTGTATTTTCCTGTTCATCTTTTATTTTCCAAGGAACCATCACTTGCCATGGCATTGAATTATTATAGGGAGAATACTGAAGATGATTTTTGATATAAGATATTGCACTTGTTTGTTTAAGAATTAAAATTTATTATAAATAATAAAACAATAATATATATAATTTTCAATATTAATATAAATCTTCTCAAATGGGTTGACCATCATATTATTTATATAATTAGGGAAGATACTTATACTAGTGTTAAAGAATATTAATGTCCCTCTTTTTGGAATAATGTGGTCATATATGCTTACAATATCTCCTTAAAATAAATTTATTCTAGGTATATTAATTTAATATAGATAATTTTTTATTGGTGTGTGTGTGTGTAAAGCATTTACACTTTTACAAATAAATAAAAAATCATTATTTTTTAAAATTTATTTTTGAATTAAATTTTTAGTTTTTCTTTTATTTTCCAAATGGGATATAGTATTATAATTTGACCTTATAATTAAGGATTAAATTTTTATTTTTAAATTTTTTTGAATCATGAGAATAGATGACAATGTAGGATACCACTGGTTCATAGTATGTAAAACTTTGAAAAAAAAACATAAAACCAAAGGATTCCCCACTCATTGAGTAAAACATTGAAAAATACACATCCCTCAAGTTTTAGTGTTAATTGTTAATATGTGTTCAAAAAATATTATAAATATTATATTATATCCTCCTCATGTTTAATTATATTTTTAACATATGTTTGGACCTTATGTTTAGATTTTTTTGGATCATGATGTACAACATCACAAGGCAACATGAGGTGTTAATGTGTTTAGGAGTTTCATTATGACCATTTTTGGTTTTTTGTCAGTGTGAGAAGGATTATATGTAAAAATAGTGTTATTTAAGTCATTAGAATTATTTATTTGGTGTTTTATTGTTATTTTTAGAGCTAATTTCAAAAAGGGAAGATCTAAAATTTGTAACTAGTTTTGAGTGGTAGCTTCGGTTTTGTCTGAAATGCCATTATTGGTGAATGTTTGGAAGGGATACATTACCTTATAGGATATTTTTTAGAGGTTTTTAATCGTTTATATCATTAAAATAATAATTTAATCCAATAATACAACTATAACTGCCACCCTACATGGATTTGGACAAGAAAAGGGTGGTTTTTTTACATGTTTGGCATCATATGAGGATGGAATGAATGTAAGTGAGGGAGTGTGTGTATTATAAGGTAGGTATGATAGGATATATTTTAAGGATAGAGTATTTATTTTGATAAAATAATGAGAAAATATCAAGAAACATAACATCAAAACTTTGTTCTGCTATAAGTAAAAAGTATGTGTGTTGGTTATGCAAGAAATGAATTAAGAAACACCTTGTCAAGTTTCTCTTGAAGATGATGAATCTTGATATATACATGTAAGTTAAATATTTATTATAATACCTATTTTGTATCATATTAATCAATACTCAAATTGAAACTGATACAAGATATAGTATGTTTAAGTCATGCAAGAGTTTTGTGTCTATACAGTCAAGAAATAAGGCTAACCATGACTTTTGAAGATTATTACATTTTAAGTGATCTTGTAGAAATTTTATACAATAGTGAAAGGTATTTAATTATTAAACTTAATATTTATAACACTCCTAAGTGATCATATTGATCTTATTATGTATTCAAACTACATATTATAGTCTACAAGTACCCAAAATGATGTAAAAGTGCATGTTGTAGCCTTTTGAGGATTGTTCATGAATTAATAGTCTTTAGATAAGTTGAGGTTATTTGGGTAAGACCTAATAAATGTATAAGTGTTTAAAATTTATTTTAAGTCATTTTAACCCATTTTTGAATCTCTTATCCTTATATAGGCATATCAAAACCAAGTTGGGTTTTAAAACTTGCTACTCAAATAACTTGTGATTCCACATACCAAAATTGTTGAAACTTTGTATTCATATGTTATGGGAAATTTTATAGAGTATTCATCAGTTTTTAAGTTGGTAATGTACCATACAATATGATATATAGGTCTATGTCTTTGTAATAAGCTTAAAGAGACTTAATTGGTAAAGAGGCTTAGAAAGTTAGTAGGGTTATTATTTTCACTCAATTTTGTAACCTTGGAGAGGTTGTTCAAGACTAATCCAATTGATTGAAACAATGGGATTACCCCTAGACCTATGGGTTGTCTATAGTATGGGTGAACCTCAAGATTGAAGGGCTAGTTCCCTTGATATGTCTATTGAAGCTCATCACCTATACTACTAGCTTGTTGAGATGAAAAGCTATAGAGAGAACATGGAATAAACCTAACATAATTAGGTGATGCACCAAGTTAATATCTAAAATACTACTATGTACTTGAACTATAAAAGGTGATTCAAAAAATTGACTTCAATATTAAATGTTTTTCTAACATAAGTATTTCAACATGGAGGTAAGATGCAATGAACTTATCAAGGTGGATGAATAATAGGCTTGAGTGTAGACACTAGTACTCTAATTTAGACTTAGATAAATATAATAAAACTAGATACACTTCATGTGATCTTTTAGAGAGTAGACTATTTGCACAAAACATGAGAGAATAAGGTCAAAACAATAATAGATGGTTATCACTTATCATTCAAATATGCACTAATTCACACATGTAGAGAAGAAGTGGATAACTCAAAACCATCTTGAAATATTTTATTCAAAGGCAATAAATAGTATTCAAACTAGTAGGACTTTGCCATACCAGATGTGGATTAGATTACAAATCAAAAATTAGATGATTATATAAAGAAGCTAAAGAGAGAGAGAGAGAGAGGGTCATAGTAGGAGAAGATTAACAAGTGTTTATGTGAGATAAAAATAAATAAATAAAGATATGATATATTCCAAATGTACTTCCAAGGACATGTTCCTCACTCCTAAAGGTGCTATAACCTTCCATGTGGCATAGGGGTTACAAATTGACTTGACACCTTGAATAGATTCTTAAAAATTTCTTGTATTTGTATAAAAGGAGTGACAAATGGAATTCAAAATCATGAAATAAAAATTAAATGATATAAAAAAAATCATTGGAAATCTTCCATTCCTTAATAAACTCTTCAGATCTAACATTTCATCATTCATGTGCATATGTGTCTTGAGACTCCTCATTTCCCATGCCTAGCTTGGTCCATGTGGCATAAAACTTAATTTAATCTTATTAAAGTAATTATATATCCATGGATGGTCTTAAAATATGTTATAATGTCTGAATAAAACCATTTTTGTTCCTATAACAACTTTTGAGAATGCAATTTGCTCTTTAAGCCCTCACTAGGCCTACTTTCCTTGTATTCCTAAAAATTTGTAAACCTCTTGTATAGGATAATGTAAGAAGTATATTGATAAACAAAATGGAATATCATAGGAAACATTATTTCCTTATAGATCCATGTCAAATTTCATCTTCATAGTTTGAGTGGAATCCCATCTTTTCTACCTTTCTCTCTCCTAAATTAGGCCACTTTGCCTAGAACCCTATTTTATTTCTATATACCTATCCAACACATGTGAAATAACCCGAAATATATATGAATAACTTAAATTATTAAATAATAAACCTCCATGTTAGTTTTTATGTCCTGAGACCCTATCAAAGTATGAAAACCATGAAAAGACCTACCACCTAGTCTCATTTTAGGCTTGTTTAAGAATACTTAGGAAAACAAGCCTTGTTTGACCACCTAAATAATATCCTATATGAAATTTTTAGATTTAATATCTATTAAACATCCCAAATTACCTCATACAATGATTTGTAAGCTTGCCATTTCTTAGAACACCTATAAAACACTAAAAACCATGAAAAACATTGCATTTATGATATTATATGCAATTGAAAGTATGGAATAATTAAATTTAGATAACCTCCTTGGATTACTAAACAAAATTAAAAAAAATTCAAGATAAAACTAAGTAATTATGTGTGTTTTATAGGTCCATTTGTTCAACTTGGTCACTATCAGGGTTTTATGATAGTTTAAGACTTGTTTAGGGTCTTAGAAATTGTTAATAAATAAAATATCTTATTTTAACCTCATTACACTTTGAAAAAATTATTTAATAACATATTAAACTATCAAAATTTATAAAATTTCCATGCAAAGTGTGAGAGATGGTTTGAGCGTGTCAAATTACTTTTCGGGTGGCAAACTTAGCTCTCTTGAAATTGAGAGATGTCTAATTTAGGTTTTAGGCCTTAGGAATACATTAAATTATTTGTATATGTTCATAAACCTACCAAAAAATATTCCAAATTATTTTATATACTATGGAAATGATCACTACCCCATTGTATGCATTTGGTGTATTAGTCAAGGGGCTTGTGATTTAAGGCTTGTCACCTCCTTACTATCCCTCAAGGGCATTTTGATTTAAAATTGAGTTTTGGTGATACCTAAGAGTGTATTTAGACATATTATTTATTTTTTTTGTTTTATAAAAAATAATCCATGGGATTTTACATTAATATCTTGTGCTTTGAGTTCAAATGGTCCCCTTGGTCTTATGACTACCCCTTACCAATGGAGTGGATATGGTCTGAGACAAAATAGAGGGTGTCTTTGATGATTGTATGGATTTTAGGTTTAAATTAATATCCTTTTTAACTTATAAACATCCATTTTTTTCATTTTAAAGGTGTAATCATGCCTATATATCCCTCAAAATACTATTTCTCTCATGACTAGTTGGATCTGCTTGTGTGAGAATTAGGCCTACAAGCCTAAACAAAGTCTCATCTTCATTATATTATTTTATAATATATTTTTAGGGTTATATTAAGTTTTATGTAATTTTAATAGCATTTTAAAATGGATTTTATCCCTCAATATTCTCTTTTCATGCTAGGTATAAAACCTTCACTTAGTCAGGCAAACAAGATTTTATGTAAGCTTAAACTCATTAGGTTTAGAATAGAACTTTGACTGTGTATACCCTTGTATTACATCAGGGGTTTTAGTGAGATGTTATTTTCAATATTAAACCATTCATCAAATATTATTTGTTATTTTAGATCTCTCATAGGAGCTATTCTTCTCAAATCAATCAAAAACACTCATAAGTATGCAAACATATAAGTTATCTTTTAACTATGTGTAGAGGTCTTGAAACTTAGACTTGACCAATATCATCATGATTAATTTATTTCTCATATGTATTTATGATATTATTTTCTAACTAAGGTATACCTTATAACCTCTCAAATATATATGTCCTTACCTTTAGGCTTTAGACCATTCTACTTCATTAGCCACATGTAAGTACCTATTAGGATAACTGACTTCATTATCTATGCTTAGGAAATTATTTCCACATACCAAATTATCAATGGTTCATGAAATAATTTTAAGTAATTATTAGGCCCTAAGCATCTTTCAAACATTACTCTACTCTTTTTCCTCACTTTTAAGACTAGTTATTCCACTAGCAACCTCTAGGTGTTAGAAGGCTATTTAACCATTAGGTTTGAAACCTACACTCCTCACTTTCCATGGTGTTCTTAAATATTCACATTGAAGTATTTCATTCCAAAATATATAAAAATGTCTATCAACTTAATTATGGCATTCTCAAGTCACTTTTCATTTGCCTTCATGTATAGACTATACACAGTCCTATATGTACCTTAAGAAACTTGTCAACTTAATTTCACCCTTAATTTGCCTATATAAGTGAATATGTATTCTTTTATGAGTGGAACAACTACCTTCATACTATATTATAGTTAAATCTTCGCTATCTTAGCTTTGCTTTGTTGATTTTAGGTTGACTTTGGTCAAGAATGAGGACCTATAGGCTTGGGGCCTGTAGGTCTCATTTGCTTATTTTAGGGCTACAATGAGACACTTCATAAGTTACTTATTTTTCAACACTATCAAAACACTAATAACTTTCTTGGAATTATTTCAATGGTATATATAGTATATGACAAACATTATGTCACCTTAAACTCACCTTATAGTTTGTATAGGCCTGTAGATGGAGTCATCTTATATGTAAGGTTTGTGTATTAAAAATTGGATAAATAGCCAATTTTAATCTCTTAATGATGTTAATAAGACAATAATAGACATATTAATATATGAGGAAATGTATTAAGTCTCCACCATGGCTATAAGCATCTTAAACATGCTTCTACAATCCATATAGTCCTATATATGAAAGAGATTCTTTTGACAATCATTGGATATTATATTTAAGCTCATAGATTTATATTTATATACTTTCAATAGTGAAATATTATCTTCAAAATCCCACACTATGATATATCACTGGTATTTGAACCCATTTTGATAATCAAATATATAGTGGACTACTCAAACATAGACCATGTTCCCAAAGATCACCACACTTGAATAATATGGACAAAAGACACATCTCAAAAAAAATCACATGAAATACATGAAATTAATGGATCTTATATTAGTAATGAATCATTTAGAACATTTGAGAATGACCACCATGAAGATAAAAATAGAAAATTATAGCAAGATTGATTGAAAGACTTTGTACATTAGGACACTTTTCCTCTAAGTGAAAACACTTCATAGAGATGAGTTAACCAATGAAACCACAATGAAAATGAGATACTTGACCTATAAAATCATCCATAAAAACCATTATTCTAAATTGAATTTTTAAGTGGACAAATATATGCAACAAAAGACCCCTTTGGGATGGATAGGCCATATTGACTTGTTATCACTCATATTGATTGTTCATAAATAAGAGGCCATAAATATTCCACTAATTTCAATATTAATTGGACCCCTGACAAATTCCCAAGTTTCATCTCCTAACTCTTTATCTCTTGTCATACCATTTAGTTCAATTTTTCCTTCTTAAGATTGTGAAGGCAGTAATAGAGGAGAAAGAGTGTTTGAAGTGTTAGTTTGACTTAGAAATTATTATAATGTTGTAAGTTGATATAAGTGATACCAAGGGACACTTTTAAATTATTTCCAACTAAAATCTGATCTCGCAACATTGTACAACTATTTATAAAGTGTCATTTTTCTTAGTTTAGGAATTGAACGGTAGATGTTGTTAGTCTCTAACCATCCTTAAACATTATCTAACATGTTTCTACCACTAGGGATGTTTTTAATCTTCTATAAATGTTTTATTCTTTGAATGGTACGTCCAACTCTTCCACATGGGACAAAAAGTGGTCAAAATGTTATTTTTACATATGAGAGTCAAATAAAAGGTTAGTGCATGATATTATGATATTAAGGACACCTCAATAACCTTTTAAAATTAACTTAGACCATAACAAAATTTTACTATGTTTTAAAATTCTAATCCCTTGAGATTTACCCATAGGACTTGGTAAGTAGACATAAGACCAAAACATAGAAAAGACTAGACAATGATAAATATGACCATATGGAACTATTTAAAACCATGAGAAGACCATGAGAAGACAATTACAAGATTTTTACATACCTATAAAGTTTTAACATAGAGGGGGTTACCAATTTTTAATTGAGGTCAAAATTTGGTCAACATTATTGGTGATTCATTAAGGTATCATTATTACCATGTTAAATAGACCAATAGCCTTATCCTTCCATTGGGAAATGGAGTCACTCTTATGCTAAAATATAAAATTGGAAAGCCTTATTAAGACTTCAAACTCACATGAAGTACACAAAAATAATTAAACACACTATTCTTAAAGTGTTTAGGGAAAACCACACATAAAAGACTTAAAAAAAAACACCTAACCTACTATGTATATACCTCAAAACATATTTTAGGTGATAAAACATTTCCTCTTGCTTCAACTAAGATCAAAAGGGATGTTTCTTAAGTCAAAATTTCTCCATGAGAATAAGTCACCATATGATGGATGATTTTTCAAAGAAAATTTTCTTGTGAAGATTATAAAAGGACTTACCACTCATGGGAATTCTTCTAGCTTTAGGTGAACCATTTAAAACTACATTGAATAGTCCTTCTAGATCTCTTTAAGGTCTATAATTTAGACTGCTTAGTCTCCCTTATGCTCATTAAATGCTTGCCAATCTGCTTCTTTGGAGTCATGAGAACCTTCTCAACTTCACTTTCATCTAGACCAAGATTTTATTTATGTTTATGTCCCTCAAACTTGAATTTTTTTGGCCAATCATGTTTGCAAGTGACTCAATATAAAATTGAGGCTTAGGTTGATCCTTAATCATAGAAACTTTTACTTTGGTCTGATTTAACTCTTCCAAGACTACATCCTTCTGAATAGTCACTTGACACTCTTTGTCATGATCAATAGGTCCACCAATGGGCTTACTATCAAGCTCATTATTCTTTTGAGGGAAAGTTATCTTACTCACTTGTTCAAACTCTTATACTATGGCATGAAACTGCTACCATATATCATCATCTTATTCATGACTATCACACTCATTGACTTATTCATCTTGAGTAGGTAAAATTTCATTATCTTCCTTACCATGTTATACTACACTTTGAAAGTCATCATCACCATCATCATCATCATCTATGTGAAGAATATATTTACTTTATACATCTTGTTGAAGAGGACCATTAAGGTTTACCTTAGAATGTTCATGACCTTCATCATGAATGATGTATGTGTCAAGGCTTGTCTCTTCAATGAAATAATATAGATCATACTCATATTGCTTAGTACTATATTAATCTTAGAAGATATCAAAAATACCTTCAATTTTTTAATATGTTCCATCATCTATGGCATGCTCTTCTTGTTCATTGATAGTACAGTTCATAATGGAACTAATTTTCACATATGGTTCAATGTGTAACTTTGATAGTGTATGTGTTCTTTCTATCACCTTAGCTCCATATATTTTTATAAAATCCAATAAATAACAATCTCCATAAACATATCCTCCTATCTTGGCAGTGAAGTCTCTTGATAGGTAAATGGTAAACTGTGTAGGCATATCTACCACCACTTTATCTTGTAGAATTGGAAAACTTGAGAAGTCATGTTATAACACCTTAAAACCCTTAATGATACATATTGTATTGGTTGGTGTTATATCAAGCTGAAAAAATCATTTTCTATATGGACTTTTCTTCAAGCCCAACTTATCTCCAACTAGTTTAGACATAACCGAAGTGCTTGCCCTATTATCCATAATACAATTATGGACTAATTTATGTCTCACAATGAGGGTAAGATATAAAGGTGGAGGATTTTAAGACTTGGTGTAAGATTCAAAAAATATGAGTGGGTATGTTTATGATGGCTACACCAATATGCATTGATGGTTGAGGACTAATATGGAGTTGGGAAAACTGTTTTTGGAATCACTCTTTTTGATCAGGCATATGGAATACTTCACAAAGAGATATGCTTTTCTTTATATTATTCAAATAGTCAATGATATTAAAATGAGACAAAACCTTTTATTTCATCCTTTAATGAAATTAAGTACCTTTATCTTGAGGAAATGAAGGCTTAACCACCTTTCCCATGTCTTGATTTTGAAGAGGTGCACAACTTGTAGAGGTTTCCACGTTTACATTCATACCTTGTTGCCTTGAAGGCAGTTATTTGGAGTTGTATTAAAATATTGAATATCTCCTAAATTTATCATATTTTACCTTGTGTTGGATGCAACTAAGGTACTCTTATTTAGGACAAATATGTCTTACATTTATAAATTCATGAAGGTTACTCTTTGATTACTACATTCTCCATTTGATTCTAATTACGTAGAGCCATCATATTCTAATGTCAAGTGATGGGTAGGCTCTCCTTGAAAAACCAAATCTTGACCTTCATCTTAATTATCACTCATGTACTATGCTTGAGGATACCCCAAAGAATTGGACCATTCTTCTCCTTGAACTAGGTTGTTATGGACTAGAATGATGACTCTTATGGTGGGAGTAGAATTTGGATCATAGGCATTAGGTGACCTATTGAAATCAGGCTTACCGTTTCCCCTCACTTGACCATTATGTTGAGGTTGAAATAAATTTACTTGTGGAAGGTAGTAGTAGGAGATTTGATAGTCTCCAACATGTTAATTTTATTGTCTAGTTTGAGCTTCTAAGGACTTATACTTTGCTTTCCAATAAATTACATCATCTAGTTTCTTTGGAGCATATTTAGACTTGTTATTTGGATTTATAATTTGATCAAGGATTAGAGGAGTAGAAATCATGTTAAGAAAGATAGGAATTGGTACCTTTGAAATCTATTTATTGGCTTGGATCAAACCATTCTCAACTCTAATATCTATATTATAGGCATCAAGTAAATCATATCCTCCCATAGACTACAACTTGGTATCTATATCTATCTGAATAGCTTTGAGATAGGTTAGGAAAACAAAACCTGTATGGGGTCTCATGGGAGGTGGAAGCCTATTCCATGTCCTTAGGAACCTTTAATTAAAATCATAAATTAATTCCTTATGCCCTCTTTGAATGGAATTCAGTTGATTTATCAATGATATATGATCACTCTTATCTTCAAATATTGTATTCAACAATTTCCCAAATGCATCCCATGTAGTATTGCATAATGTTGACAGGGTTCTATTCCAATCAATGGCTTTCCCAATAAGATACATGGAAATAAATATGATTGATATGTTAATTTTAGTGATGTTATGGAAATTTTATAAGTTGGATATTTCTCTAATATGCTCACTTGGGGTGATAGGACCTTGCCCATTGAAATAAGGAACACTCATGGTGGAATTGGGATGGATATCATCATAAGAAACAAGGTTTATAGGATTTTTAGTATTGAAAGCTGGTAAATTATGTTGCCTAGCCATGTTACCTTAAAAATATTCTTCACTCTCTTGATATTCTTGACTTTCAAAGTCTTCTTGTTCTTCAAGTTATTCAAGTGTCAAGATAGGCTCATGGTATTTCACTTCAAGAGGAATTTCAAGATAAGGGAGTGGATTTGTAGGATGATTACCTATAATAGAAGATGACCTAGTAAAGACCATGAAGCATAAGAGAAGAAATAATAAATTGGCCTAAAATTATATGTTATACCTTTAGTACAGTCACCAAATGATAATTATAAAACACTTATGTAGTTGTGATATTGTTAAGACCAACATTTACCTTGATAAGAAGTGTTTGAGATAATTATCCCATCAAAAAAGCAAGAACTATTATCACTAAATTTTAAACCCTTGGAGAGGTAGTTCAAGCCTACTCCAATTGAGTGAAATAATGAGATTAACTTGAGACCTATGGGTTGTCTATAATAGGGGTAAACCTATAGATTGAAGGGCTAGCTCCCTTGATATGTCTATTGAAGCTCATCACCTATTATACTACTAGATTTTTTAGATGAAAAAGGTATATAAAGGATATGAAATAAATTGAACATAATGAGTTTATACACCAAGTTAATTTCCATAAGACTAACATCTAATTTCCCCATGAAAGGTGATTCACAAGATTGACTTCAACATTAAATATTTCTCTGACATAAGTATTTCAACATGGAGTTAACATGCAATGCAATTCTCAAGGTGGATAAATAAGAGGCCCAATTATAGACATTATTACTCTCACTTACACTTATATATATAAAAAAACACTAAGTACACTTCATGTGACCTATTATAGAGTAGACTACTTGCATAAAACATCAGAGAATAAGGTAAACACAAGAATAGATAGTTATCACTTATCATTCAACTATGCACTACTTCACACACTTATACAAGAAGTTGAGAACTAAAAACCAGGTTGAAATATTTTATTCAAAGGAAAAAATAGTATTCAAACTATCAGGTCTTTGCTATACCAGATGTGGATTTGATTATAAATCCAAGAGTGGTTACTTATATCGAGAATTGTGAAGAGAGTGAGGGGTGTAGTAGGAAAAAGATTGAAATTTATGTTGGTTAAAATAAGAAAAATAATTATGAGATACTAAAAAAAAACTTCTAAGTCCATGTGCCTCATCCCTAAAGATGATTTAACCTTCCATATGGTGTAGGTATTATAACTTAGCTTGACACCTTGACTAGCTTCTTGAAATCTACCTTTATTTACATAAAAGGAATGATAAATGGACTTTAAAATAATTAATTATCAATTAAATAATCTAATAAAACTCATTGGACATCTTTTATGCATTAATAAACTCATATGATCTAAGATTTCATCATTCATGTGCATAGTTGTCTTGAAGATCTTCATTCCCCATGCCTATCTTGGTCCAAGTGGCCTAAAACTCAAGTTCATCTTATTCAAGTCATATATCTCTATATATGGTCTTAAAATATGTTACCTGGTCTGAAACAAACCATTTTTTCCCCTATAACAACTCTTAAGAACTTGTTTTTCTTGTCAATCCCTCACTAGGCCTCTTTACCTTGTAGCCTTAAAAAACTATAAACCTCCTTGTGTAGGAAAATATATAGAGGGTATCTAAAAACCAAGGGAATATTATAAGACCTAATATATCCTTATAGTTCCTTGTAAAATTTCATCTTTAGATTCTGAGTGGAAGTCCATCTTTTCTACCTTTCCCTCTCCTTAATTAGGCCTCAATTATGCCTCCTTTCTTAGAACCATGTTTTCTTGATCCATACCTCTCCCAAAAGTGTGAAATAACCCAAAATAATTTTATTAACTTACCATAGGATATCATAAACCTACATGCCAATTTTTAGGTCTTGAAACCCTGTGAAAGTATGCAAACCATGAAATGACCTTACCACCTAGTTTAATTTTAGGCCTATTTGAGACTGCTTAGGAAAATGAGCCTTATTTTACCATTTACAAAATATATTGTACAATTTTTTTGGGATTTAATAGTTACTACACATCCAAAATGACCTCATCTAATGATTGGTAAGTTTTTTCTTTCTTAGAACACCCACAAAGCAACAAAAAAACATGTAAAATAGGGAATTTATGGTAGTCCATACAACTAAAACTATGGATGAAGTACATGTGGAGAATATCCTTGGATTACTAAAAAAATTAAGATGTTTTAGGATAAAAATATGCCATTATATGTGATTTTTAGGTCCATTTATTTATCCTAGTCACTATCTGGGTTTTAAGAGGGTTTTAAGACCTTTTGTGGGTCTTAATGATTGTTCGTAAAGAATATATATGATTTAAACATCATTCCACTTGGAAACCCTTATATAATAACCTCCTCCTCACCTATAAAAAAAATTCTTGTATTCCCCTTCAAAGTGTAAGCATGTGAAGTTGTTATCAAGTGGTAGACTTAGATTTCTTGAACTTGAGAGAGGTCCAATTTAGATTTTAAGACTTAAGATGGTTCATAAAACTCAAAAAAAATATTCCCCATGATTCTATATGTTCTGGTAATGATCACTACACAAATATATGCATATGGTCAAGGGGTTTGGGGTTTAAGGTCTGTTGCTTCCTTAGTAGCCCTCAAGGGAATTTGGATTTAAAATTGAGTTTTGGTGCAACCTAAGAGTGTATTAAGACATTTTAAATTATTTTTTATTGACTCTAGTGTATTCCATGGGGTTTTAAATTACTATAATATGCTTTGAGTTCAAAAAGACCCCTTGGTCTCATGATTGCCCCTTGCTAATGGAGTGGACAAGGTCTGAGACAAAATAATGTGTATATTTATTGCCTATATGGATTTTTGGTGGCCATTAATATCTTATTACACTCATAACCATAATTTGTTTTCATCTAATTTGTGTAATCATGCCTATATATCCCTTGAAACTCCATCTCTCTCATGACTAGTTGGATTCTGCCTGTGTGAGAATTATGCCTACAGGGCTAAATAAAGTATCATCTTCATTAAACTCTATTATAATAAAGTCTGAGGGTTATATGAAGGTTCATGTCATTATAAAATTATTTTTAAATTTATTTTCTCCCTTAGGAGTCTCTTTTCATTCAAGGCACAAAACCTTCACTTAGTCAGACAAGCAGTCCTATGTGTAGGCTTAAACTCATTAGGTCTAGAATAGAGGCTTTGATTGTGTATACCCTTGATAATGAGTTCAAGGTTTTAATGAGATGTTATTTTCACTATTACACCATTAATTAAATATTATTTATTATTTTATACATATCAAAGGACATTTTATTCTCAAATCAAGCAAAAATAATCATAAGTAGGTAAACCTCTAGTTTATCTTTTGATTATGTGTAGAGGTCTTGAAACTTAGACTTGACCAATATCATCATTATTCCTTTATTTTAAAAGGATTTATGATCTTTTGTATCTTAGTTAGACCTCAAAACCTCTTAAACATCTTTGCCCTTCCCTTTAGGCTTGAGATCAATCTACTTCATTAGTTAGTTGTAGATGCCTATTAGGATACTTGACTACATTTGTCTATGCTTAGGAACTTACTTCCACATACCAACTTCCCAATGGTTCATGAGCTCAGTTGAAGTCCTGGTTAGTACCTGAGCATATTTAAAACACTACTCTACTTTATTTAATCACTCTTAGACCATA